>APFE030157060.1:24005-39572 GCA_000404065.3 Pinus taeda
CCCGGGAAGTTGATGTACCAACTTACTCCCAAACGGGGCCCACAGTTTGGCGTTTCATCTCCTAGGGTTAGGTTTTGGAATGTTAAGGGTTTTCATTGTTTCTCAACAATAAATAGGCCTTCGAGCCTCATTGTAACACAGTTCAGAGGCATGTAGCCATCACATCTCTTCTCAGAGATAAGCTACCATCGCCCTAGCTAGTTTATTTCCATTTCTGATGTAAGCATGTTTCAGTATTTTCCATTAATGAAATGAAGTATTATTTCCGCTGCATCTTTGTGTATATGGTTATATCTGTAATTTGTTGCGTTCCTGTTTAAATCCGGATCACGCATGCATGTATTTGATAGATTAAATCATGTCGTCATATAGTTGCAGAAAGCATGGTTGAATGCTCTATATCATGAGCATGATGGAAAAAGAAGAATCTCTTCTTGATGCATGAATGTATACACCTTGAACTAGTTCACATATTGATAAGATGAAGTCAACATAAATGTCCTTTTATGGAATATGAGGTGGTTGACAAGGTGTAGGAAACATGTATGGAAGTTCATGAGGTTCAATATGTGGGGAAACGAAGAAGGATTCAAGGAAAAGCCACAACTATGGTCACACAAAATAATGAATCAACATCTGATGACTAGAAGGATCTGGTATGGCATCTCCACGGGGAAGGTATGAAGGCCCCAATAAAAGTCTGAAAAAAGAAGAAGACCCTTGACATTAGAAATATTGGAGATATGTTTATGAATTAGCAGGATGTTGATGTTGCACGAAGTTGATGTCATGATGAAAGGCCATCATAAAAGGTAACTTTGATTTGATGTTCATTTTTGATTTTTGAACAACATCTGGCTTGGGTTGGAACAAGCCTACTGAAATAGAGTTGTAGATGTCACCTACAACCAACACTGATGTGATTGGATGGAAGATCCTAAAAGAAACCTGACCTGGAAGAGGTTGTTGTATGAAGGAAAGCCAGATGTGGACTAGAAGATCACTTTCCAATGAAATGAAGGATGACATGACTATTGGTTCATTCAAGGAAAGTGGTGGATGGTTGATGCCCTACAAAGAAAATCTAGAAGATGAATGCTCCACAATGATGAAAATGAAATTCATGACATCAAAAGGAGGAGCCCTATTAGCAGTTGATAATACTATGGTCTCCACCAAAGTGTTGCAGTTGAAAACAAGTCCCTAGTTGAGAGGGAGCTTAGGCAAGTCCCTGGTTAATAGGGAGCTTAGTATATTCCTTTAATAGGAATGGGTTGGTCCTCCTTGGTTAAGAGGGAGTGATAGATATGGTTCTCTCTTTCATGTGTCATGCACTAGACTAGGACTAACAATTGTAAATCTTAGTGAAGGCCATGAGGAGAGATAGACACATCATTCTTGTCTTCATGTTGTGAAGAAAGAATGGAGGATTGGGTAAGCATCTGAGACTGATTTCAATATTCTTTGAGGATGAGGTAGGGAATCCAAGATAAGAGTATTTGAAGAGGAAAATCCTTGAGGATGTGTTATTCCAAAACGGACATACTTCGTGAACACCTAGGTGGGGTATGTGCCTTGAGAGACAATGATGCTGTTTTCTATCAGTGATTGGTCTTGCCAGCATTGTGCTCTAATCTCGTGGAGAGAGAGCGCGGTTAGTTAAGGCCTTGCTATGTGACAATGATGGTTGGTATGATGAAAAGAGATAAGCTAAATTAATAGCTTATAAGATGGCTTACCAACTCGATTCTTCTTATGGGAATTCTTTAGATTGAGAATGTCCAAGTACCTTGTATGGATGAATACCTCCCTAGTTAAGAGGGAGTGTTGAAATATGTAACATATGTAAAGAGAAAAATAAATTTATTGTTGTCATTCTTGAGGCATGGGTTTCATGCTCAAGGATAATTTATTTTTAGGTCAAGCACCATTGAGTGCTTCTAGGACTTGTCATTTAGTGTACAAGTCAATTGAGTCATTGTCATGTATGGAAGACCCATTTGGGCATGTTACATATTGTAAAGAAAATTTTATTTGAGTCAAAGTTAGAGTCAAAGACCCTCCAAGACCTTGTCAAGATGCAAATAACAAGTCGGCCTATCAAGCAGTAACAAGTTGGCCTATAGACAATGACAAGTCGACCTACAAGCTTGGACAAAAAACCTATATATAAGAGGCTAGTCCACCACCTTTGAACACACTCACACAAGCATCTCATGGAAGCACAAAAAGAGCGAAGAAACCTAGCAAAGGGCAGAAGAATCCAAGGAGGAGAAAAGCAAAGTTCGCAAGGATTGTTTTTGGTCTATGTCTATTCACACGTGCGAGGAGACTAGGGCAAAATTCATTGCAACAGAGTCGAAGTACAATCACCTCAAGGAGGCCGAAACAAGGTAGGAAAAGGATCTTTCTTGCAAGCCGAAGTTCCAAAAAAATCAACTCAAAACAAGCGATGAAGAGAATCATCACAATCTACCCTAGATTGGTCACACGTATGAAACTGCAGGAACAATAGTGAGGCCGAAAATTGCAGGTGAAAGAGGTCGATGTTGCAGTCAAAATTGTAGGTCGAATTTCTTGGTCAAAGGAGAAGTGAAGGCTGCAAGAAGGCAAGTTTGCCATGGGTTGAAAAAGTGCTTCAAGGAGAAGTTTGACTTGGTCTTGGAGGGATCTTGGTCAAGGGTCATAGGTCTTGGAATTCGTCAATTGAAGCTCCATAAGAAGAGAAGAATTCTTGTGGGTTTTCCTCTCAGAGTTGAGAGGTTTTGGCCCTGGCTAATTGCCTATATCTTGTGTCCTCTTGCTCATTTTTTTAAATTGTTTTTGGTCGCTGTTTAATGATAAGAACGCTAATTATAATCAAGTGAAAGAAGAATCAATTCAAGTAAAAACATCATAAGAAATTATCAAAGTAAGAAAAATCACTCAATTCACTGCCCTTAGATTTCTCAACAAAAAGAAGCAAGTGTTGAAGTGTGGCAACAAGAATATTCCAATTTTAATTTGTCCTTGAATTAAAATTGAGAATTAAAATTCAAATTTAGTTTCACGAGTTGCTTTGAAAATAACTAATAAATTCATCTTGAGTTAATTAGTTGGAGAAATTCAAGCTAGAAGTCTTTGTGAAGTTATGCAACAATTATCCCTTAATTAAGGAGATAAGGATGAGTTGTAATTAGTTAGCTCAATTAACTGAGTTAAGTCTAGTTAAATTAGTTCCAAACACTTTGAGAAACTAATTGTGAGTTCAGTTAGTTAATGCATGCATGCATCAAACTAGTGTACTCCAGATAACTAAAGATTCTTTCATCGATAACTCATGCATGTTAGTTCAGACAAAGACCCAGTTGAGATTATAGGCAGGGACAATGTACTATCAGTTGCAAGAATTTTCCTATAAGAAAATCTCTTGCATGTAGAAGGAATTCATTCCTTGAGATTTGCGCATTTTTACAGTGTGTTGGAGCAGTGTGTGAGATCAATGTCACACAAGGTTACAGCTAGATCACTCAGGGAAAACAACGCAAGGAAATAAGAGGCTTGGAGGGTAGAGGAGAAGGAATATGAGCAGTGTATTCTGTCTATGAGCAGGGTGAGGGATTGTACTGAGAGCTGGATAACTGTGAGAGCTAAAGCTGTGTGTAATCTTGAGATATTTCCACTTGTATGATAATATAGATAGCAGGGTTTTTAGATGAGGCTTTCCCCTGAGTATTCTTCTGTGTTTCATGTGTATTGATTCTTCTTCTCTGTTATATGTGTTCCGCTTGATCTTTGCTCAAATCTATTAAACTTTTGCAAGTTTGATTGTAAAAGTAGATTAAGTATTTTGCTTTAGTTATATTGCATGATCAGGTTAATCTACAATCATAATTTCTACATGGTATCAGAGAAAAGGTGATCGAAGCTGTGAACAATATACTGAGAAGCGAAATTCGAAGGTTGAAGTTCTTGGTTGCAGGTACAAAATCGAATTCTTATCATACTTCTAAGTTCACCAATGGCGTTCAATGGCTTGAGACTCGAATATGCTCTGGATGGCAGCTTGAATTACATTGCATGGAAGGATCGCATGGATGCGGTATTAGAAGACAATGGTTTGAAGGATTTCATTGATCAAGAATTCCCCAAGCTAGCTGAAACTAATGCACAAGAATTGGCAGAATGGAAGAAGTGTGTTGTGAAGGCGAGACAAATTATTATGGATGGAGTTTGAGACCATATTGTCTTGAGTCTCCATGGGAAGGAGACTTCGTTTTCAATGTGGAAGACATTGAAGGACCTCTATCTGAATAGTAGCGACCAGAGGAAACTGGCGCTCAAGGATAAGCTTCGGAAAATCAAGATGGAGAAGGGCGATACTATTTGTACATATCTGAACAAGCTCAGCACCTGCAAATTTGAGCTTGGTTGTGTGGGAATAACTACTGCCAATGATGATATGGTGAGTCTTTCTCTCCTCGGTCTTCCAAAGAGCTGGAATAGCTACCAGGGCTCTGTGAATGGAAGAGAGAAATTGTCGGATTGGGAACGATTGTGGTCGGATCTGATACAGGAGGAGATCAGGAGGAGCACAAGAGATGGTTCTTCATCTAAGCATGATGATGAAGAAAATCTGGCCTTAGCAAGTAAGGCAAGAAAAGGGAAAGGGAAGGCTTCCCATTCCAAATCGAATTCTTCTCATGGAGGGAAGAAGATTGACAAATCTAAAGTGAGATGCTTTAATTGTCATGATATGGGCCATTATGCAACTAATTGTCCATTGAAGAAATCCAAGAAGGGATGCTCGAAAGGATCAGAAGGTGAGGCATTAGCCTCTCAGTTCGAATTGGATTTTACCCTCATTGCATGCATGGTTTCATCGATGGTGGGTTGTGTTTGGTATCTAGAAAACGGTGCTTCATTCCACATGACCGACAATAAAAGTTTATTCAGTACCTTGGAGGAGAAAGACCTCAAGATGCGCATAGAGATGGGTGATGACGGGAAGTACTGTGTTTCAGGAGAAGGCACGGTTGCTTTTCAGAGGGAGCATGGAGATCCTCTCACCTTGACTGATGTAAAGTATGTGCTTGGACTGAAGAAGAACTTGGTATTGGTCGTGATGTTGAAGGACAAAGGCTACGATGTTGTCTTCAGTAAAGGAAAGGCGTTCCTAAGACACATAGCCATGGGTCAGACCAAGAGGATTGGGATTCGAGAGAAGAATCTCTATAAACTAGAGGTAGATGAGTGTGCTGCATTGAGTTCGAAAGCAGAATTGGTGCAAAGCCAAGACATTGGCTGTTGGGCCACTTGCATCATGGGGCCTTGAAGATAATGCAACAGATCTCTACCGGACTTCCTAAAGTTAAACTTGAGCAAGTGGACACATGCAAAGGTTGTACCTTGGGAAAGTATGCCAAGTCTTCCTTTCACGATTGAGATAGTTGAGCTGACGCAATCTTAGAGCGAGTTCATACTGATTTGTGTGGACCATTCTTGACGACATCCACCGTGAAGCAAAGATATTATGTGATTTTCATTGATGATATTTCTCGTAAATGCTAGATTTATGTCATGCAGAAGAAGGACCAAACCTTCTCAAAGCTTTGTGAGTTCAAAACTTTGGTTGAGAAAGAGTCAGGGAAGATGATCAAATCCTTGAGAAGTGACAATGGTGGAGAGTATGTCTCTCAAGAGTTTAAGGACTTCTGTGCAGCGGAAGGAATTAAACGGGAGTTGACGACACCTCATAACCCACAGTAGAATGGGGTGGCCGAGAGGAAGAACAGAACGATTTTGAGGACAGCTTGGGCGATGCTGCATGACCAAGGCCTACCACTTCATTTGTGGGCTAAGGCATGAAACACATTGGTCTATTTGTAGAATAGAAGCCCGCATCACATACTTGGAATGAAAGCACCAGAGGAAGCTTTCTTCGAGAAGAGACCAGATGTGGGTCACTTCAGGATCTTTGGCTCATCGATATATTGCCATGTGACTAAGGATGCCCGAAAGAAACTTGAGCCGACAACTGAGTTGGGGATACTTATGGGGTACACTGATACACTCCACAACTATCGGGTGTACTTGCCTACCAGTCGAAGGACAGTGGTTCGCAAAGATTTCAAGTTTGATGAGCAGAAGGCCATGCGAGTTTCCCTTGAGAGGGAGCTCCAACTACAGGTTGTGGAGGAATTTTTGGTTCCTAAGGAGGAGGAGCCTCAGACTAATGCGGAGCAGCCACATGTCGAGGTTCCAAGAGTGGAGAAATCCACTCAAGAAGAGTCTTCCAGAGAGGGACGGAAGTGCACAAGAGAAGCTAATAGATTGTTGTCAGATGCGAGAAAGAATGTGGGAGAACCATCTTCTCAGCGCAGATAGAGTAGGTCACCTGAGAGGTACACTAGATACATGGCCCTTGTTGGGGAATGTGTTGAGACCGAGCCATCTTCCTTTGAGGAAGCAGTGCAACAACCGATCTAGATTGATGCTATGGTGGAAGAGTATGACTCCATAGTTCAGAACAATGTTTGGGATGTGGTTCCAAGACCGGAGAACAAGTCAGTTGTGAGTTCCCGTTGGCTTTACAAGGTAAAGCAAGTTGCTGATGGTAGTGTGGAGAAACATAAGGCAAGATTTGTTGCCTGTGGTTTCTCACAGGTTGAGGGGATCAACTATGATGAGACTTTTTCTCCTGTAATAAGGTACTCATCTATCAGATCGATGTTGGCACTATCAACACAGATGGGTTGGAAGATCCATCAGGTGGATGTGAAGACTGCTTTCCTCAATGGCAAGATTGAGGAAGAGGTGTACATAGAGCAACTGAAAGGTTTTGAGACCTTCGATCGTGAGTCACATGTGTGTCGACTCAAGATAGCTTTGTACGGGCTGAAGTAAGCACCTCATGCTTGGTACACCAGGATCGACAACTACTTTACCGGGTTGGGCTTCACAAAGAGTGAAGTGGATGCGAACCTATACCACATCATGGTGAAAGGTAAGCAGTTGATCATTGTACTTTATGTTGATGATCTCATGTTGATAGGTGATGATCAGTTGATCATGTCTTTCAAGGAGGACCTTGCAAGATAATTCAAGATGAAAGACATGGGTCTCATGCACCACTTCCTTGGCATGGAAGTGTGGCAGAAGGATGGGAAGCTGTTTGTATCTTAGGGCAAGTATGGCAATGAGATACTCGGGAGATTCCACATGGAGAAGTGCAAGCCCATGCAGACTCCTCTAGCAGGTAAATGGAGGAAAGAGGATGCTACTTCAGGAGAAGTAGTAGAGGCTAATGTGTACAGGCAACTTGTGGGTTCACTGATGTATTTAGTGCACACGACGAGATTTGTGCTATGCAGTGAACCAGCTGAGTCAAGCCATGGTTCAGCCTACCAAGATGTTTTGGAAGGAAGCTAAGAATGTTTTGAGATACCTCAGAGGCACATCTCAATATGGATTATGGTACAGACGGACAGAGGGAGTGAAGCTACAAGGCTTCACAGATGCAGATTGGGCAGGGAGTCCATTAGATCAGAAGACCACATCAGGAGATATTTTCAATCTTGGGTTAGCTGCAATTTCTTGGTATAGCATGAAACAAAGGTTGGTTGCACTCAGCTCAACAGTGGCTGAATACATAGCTGCAAGTCAGGCAGCATGTGAGGCCATTCAGATGCGGAAAATTCTAGTTGGTTTGTTTGATCAGAGGATGGATCCAACCGTGATCTATTGTGATAATCAGAGTTGTATCAAACACTTTGAGAATCCAGTATTTCATGACAGGTCCAAGCACATCGACATTCAGTGTCATCATCTCAGAGGTTCTGTGGCGAAGAGGATCATGTTGTTGCAGTATATTTCGACCGAGGAGAAAGATACTGACATTTTGACTAAGGCATTGTCAAAGTGTAAATTCGAGTTCCATAGAGACAAGATCGGGGTGGCAGATAATCCCTTTCTTGTTGAAAGGGAGTGTTGAAATGTGGAAACAAGAATATTCCAATTTTAATTTGTCCTTGAATTAAAATTGAGAATTAAAATTCGAATTTAGTCTCACCAGCCGCTTGGAAAATAATTAATTAATTCATCTTGAGTTAGTTAGTTGGAGAAATTCAAGCTAGAAGTCTTTGTGAAGTCATGCAACAGTTATCCCTTAATTAAAGAGATAAGGATGAGTTGTATTTGAGTTGTAATTAGTTAGTTCAATTAACTGAGTTAAGTCCAGTTAAATTAGTTCCAAACAGTTTGAGTAACTAATTGTGAGTTCAGTTAGTTAATGCATGCATGCATCAAACTAGTGTACTCCAGATAACTGAAGATTCTCTCATCGATATCTCATGCATGTCAGTTCAGATAAAGACCCAGTTGAAATTAAAAGCAAGGACAATGTACTATCACTTGCAGGAATTTTCCTATAAGAAAATCTCTTGCATGCATAAGGAATTCATTCCTTGAGATTTGCGCAGTTTTACAGTGTGTTGGAGCAGTGTGTGAGATCAGTGTCACACAAGGTTATTGCTGGATCACTTAGGGAAAACAATGTAAGGAAATAGGAAGCTTGGAGGTCAGAGGAGAAGGCATATGAGCGGTCTACTCTGTCTATAAGCAGGGTGAGGAATTGTACTGAGAGCTGGATAGTTGTGAGAGCTAAAGCTGTGTGTAATCCTGAGATATTTCCACTTGTATGATAATACAGAGAGCGGGGTTTTTAGCTGAGGCTTTCCCCAAAGTATTCCTTTGTGTTTCATGTGTATTGATTCTTCTTCTCTGTTATATGTGTTGCACTTGATCTTGCTCAAATCTATTAAGCTTCCGCAAGTTTGATTGTAGAAGTAGATTAAGTATTTTGCTTTAGTTATATTGCATAATCAGGTTAATCTACAGTTAGAATTTCTACAGCAAGGAGATATGGTCACTTTCGTATATGGGAAATGAAAGGAAATGCTATAGAAAATATTTTTCTTTTCTTCTAAGACAATACTAAATTGAATGTAACTAACTAATGAATCCATGAAGTCAAGCAATAGCTGAGCATAAGAAAGCAAGAACACACACTCAATATGCATTAAATAAGCACACAAAATGACCTACTATTTCAAGGAAGCTTATTCATTCTACACTATTTGAAATAAAAATGAAAATGCCAAGTAAAATCATACAACCAATGAAGCCACCCTAGCGTCTCGTCGATCTTCAAAGTTCTACCCTTGTGCTTAACCATGAACCAAAACAAGGATATGTCAAAGTACAAAATAATCATGAACTATTGCAAAAGTTATATCGGGACCCAAGATAGATCCAACTCATGAGGATGGATGCAAGCAACAAAATCATGCCAAGATTGTCATGTGCATCCACCAGCTTGCTTTATCCATATTTAAATGGGGACACAATCTAACAATAATGGCTCATCTTTAGTCCAAGTAAGGTATTCATGTTGAACCCTAGTATCTCATAAGGTTTATCCACATTTCAAGAAATGGCCTTGGTCTTCTTCGATTTCATGTACAGTGTCAATTCTCATGGCTTGAGATGGTTTCACAAGAACTGTACAACATATATCATGGTTTCTCAACAAATTTGTAGATGGGAATTTAAATGTAAGTTCAAATCTTGGAAGAAAAATTTACTCCCAATTAAGGCTTGTTGCCCCTTTATATGCGATTAGAAATTCTTATGAGTAACAACAAATTGAAAACACTTTTGCTCATGGATATTTCAATAACCAAAAGATACTTCCTAGCTTGATTTACAACGACACATTTAAGAGGAGTTGAGAAAAGACATAGTTAGAAATTTATATTACTGATCCCCACAAACCTTATGTGATTTACAGTTGTAAAAGGGTCCCTTAATGTTGATTTTTTAGGCACAATTTCAAAATGTTGCATCTTAGTGCAAATCCTTCACAAGGTACAAACACTATTTGAACATTATAAATGTTGCCATAATTACCTAGACAATTACTTCCTTTAGTAAAGGACAAGTCCACAAGGTGTTGGAATATTTATCAATACTGAGAGAGGAGGGGGGAGGTGAATCAATATTAACAATTTTTAACTTCAAGAACTTGTAAATGCATCCACATATATAAAACAAAGCACATATAAATACAAAGCATAAATATTTTTATGTGGAAGTCTAAAGGTGGGGAAACCACAAAATTATTTTCTTAATATATACAAAGAGTACATTCAAATTTATCAGTTCCAACTCCTTGGTTTATCAGCACCAACTGAAAGGAAGCACCAACACCCTGACTTATCAACACCAACTGAAAGGAATAACTAACTCCCTGGTTTATTAGCACCAATTGAAAGGAAGCACCTACTCCCTGATTTATCAACTCCAAATGAAAGGAAGCACCAACTCACCGATTTATCAACACCAAAGCTTGTACAAGAGTCAATATTAGTCAAAGAAATTCTTCCCTCTTGGCAACTACTCCTTTATGCTTCAAACAAACATTTGGTTTCCCAAACATGACCTTCTTAGCAACATAACTTGCCTCAACAAATGATCTTGGAACTCGGCCTCCTTATCAACAAAACTTTACCTTAGCAGGCCCCAAACTAGGACTGAAACCTTCAAAAAGTGTCTAAAATCCTTCCAAAATAAGCCAAAACCCCTTAAAAAATGTGCCAAAAATCCTTCCCCACAAAGTCTCTCCAAAAGAATTCCTCTACACTTTTGTTTCATGAGGTATGAACCTTAAAATTCCTTCTTTTCTTCGCTTATTTGAATAGATCCGAATTTGCTTGAGTGAATGACTTGAAATGATCCTCGTGCCTATTTATAATGCATTTGGGGTCTAGACCAGGTCAACTTGTCCACTCGCTAGGACGACTTGTCCATTGGTTGGATTGGCTTGTGCAACTTGTAGAATGTATAGTGAAGATTTGAAAAATGTTTTCTCCTCAATTGCGAGTTAGAGGGAGTTCCATATACCGTTGGAAAGGTCCTAGAATAAATTTTCCAACTATATATGTTACGTGTCCATTTGACTAGGTAACCATAGTAAAAATTCATTCAAATATAGGGCATTCAAATGGGGCATCAAAAATCCAAAAATATTTTCTCCTTAACCAGAGGGGTTAGAGGGAGTGTGATATGTTGTTGGAAAGGTCTCAGAATAAGCTTTCCAACCATATATGTTATACTTCCATTCGAACTAGGTAAATGGAGTAAAAATGCATTCAAAGATAGGGTATCCACATGGGGCATAAAAATCCAAAAACAATATTTCAAATGTGCTTATTTGAATATGAACTTTCTCTTTCAATTGGATAACCTTTGACATCAATGACAACTTATTTCACCAATATCCCCCTTTGTCATTGATGGCAACCATCATACTCCCCCTGTCTTCGTGCTTCTTAATCTTTCTCTCCCTCTTGACTTCAATAATAAAGGGTAACTCCCCCTGACTTCGTGCTTCTTAATCTTTCTCTCCCCCTTGACTTCAATAACAAAGGGTAACTCCCCTTGACATTTTGTATACCCTTGTTTTTCTTTTCTATATATTGTGCAAATCAATTTGGAATAGAAATTACTCCCAGTTTCTTTATGAGATACTCAAATGTCTCTCTGAGAAGTGGTTTGGTGAATATTTTTGCAACTTATTCCTTGGTTCCAACATACTCTAGATTTATATTCTTTTTCATTACTTGCACACTTAGAAAGTGAAACTTGATAGTAATATGCTTGGTCTTGGAATTCATCACTAGATTCTTGGAGATGTTTATTGGATTATTGTTGTACTTGTATGTCTTGCAAGGTTGGATTCATCTAGAGGACCTGAGTACAACATGCTACTATTGCAATATATTATGCTTATGTTGTAGAAAATGATATTGAAGATTGCTTCTTGCTCAACCAAGATATTAAATAGTCTCCCGAGTAGAAGGTTTCTCCACTTGTACTTCTTCTGTCATTTATACTTCTTGCCCAATCTACGTCTGTGTAAGCTACCAATGTCAATTTTTTTCCTTTCGGATACCACAACCCAAAGTTAGTTATTCCTTTGAGATATCTAAAGATAATTTTCATTGCTAGAACATGAGTATCCTTTGGTGCAACTTGAAATCTTGTGACTTGTCCAACTGCTTGCATTACATCTAGTCTTGAAGTTGTCACATAATAGAGTCTTTGATACACTTCCTTAGATTCATCTTCTTTTCTCAACTTGCATTCGGTGACCATATGAGTGCTCACAAGTTTGCAATATTCCATTTTGAACTTCTTCAACATTTCTTTGATGTACTTGGTTTGAAAGATGAAAGTGCCTCCATCTAGCTAATGTTGGAAAATTAAGAGACTTATGTATTATAGATGATTTTCCTTAACTTGATAATTATTTGTGATATGTGTTGGCATTTTATTACATTATTAGATATTTGTTCATTAAGTAATTACTAAAAAAATAAAGATCACAATAAGACAAAGTACACAAGATATAGGCTCCAAGCCACGACAAAACCCCTCCAAGGGGAAAACCTAGAAAAATGCTTCCCTTCTTCTTTAGAATATGCTTACAAAGAGACTTAAAAGGCCCAAAGACCAAAGCCAACAACCCTACCAAGCACCAAGTAAACCCCCAATAGTATCTTCTCCAAGGAAACATCCAAACTTCGACCTATTGCAACTTCATCCCAAAATTTTGGCCTTGTAACTACTTGTCATAATTTCGACCTCCTGCAACTGTAGCTTCACAGAAACCCTAGCTTCGCATGTGTGGAGAGAGAGATAGAGTTTTAGCCCAAGAAACTTCACATTTTACTTCCTTCCTTCATCTAGCTCTTCTTCTCCTTCGCTATTGAAAATCGAACTTGACTTGGATGAATGTCCCAAATGAGGTCAAGCTCCTTGTATTTATAGCCTACTTGAGGGGTCGAATAGCCCTCCTTTAGGTAAACTTGATCTTGCTCTTGGGCCGACTTGGTCTTGTGATACAAAATGGTTTTTTTTGATAAAATAAATATCTCTTTATTACAATGAGTCCAAATGGGACTATGACACATGAACGATAATATTCTTTATCCTAGAAAGACCTAGAAAACCTAAAAGCACAATGAACATGCTTTTGACCCAAACTTCAACTTGAAACCTATACTCCAAAATAAAATATAATTTCTATTTGTTTTTTTTTCTTTATAAAGAATATACAATGTCATGATCAATGTTACTTGGGAGCGGGAGCGACATTTTCAGAAGCTCCCAGTTTGGGAACGAATCCCGAAGCGATTTTTTTTAAATATATATATATATTTTTATATTTTTTAATTTTTGATACAATATATGTCAACAAAAAACATGTAGAATGATGAATTAGAATATAAAAAACATAAAAAAAACATAGATTGATCACTGAACCATATCATCTAGAAGTTATAATCTTCATCAACCATGTCCACAAGTTAGTAAAATACATATTACAATTGCAACATATTGAGTCTCGTGAATCATGATTTATCAAATTCAATCTTAAAGTTTCAACTTCAAGCTTTCAAAATTGAAAATTCAATATATAACATTTATCATCATTGATCACCAAAGTTATACTTGTAAGCTAAGTTAACCATTACAAGAAATAATATCTTAGATATTTCTAAGTCCTAACTTCTAACTGTTAACATGAAATGAAATGTTATAAAATGAAACATGAATAATGAAATGAAATGAAACAACTTTAGTCTTTCACGAAGCATCATATTCATAATTCACAACCATTACCAATGAGTTATAATTTCCAACTTCAAACTTCAAATTTTCATTGTCATAGTCATATATTGTTTACAAAAAATATCAAGAGTCAAGGACTCAAGATCAACAGTTATGAAAAGTTGAAAACTAATAGAAACTAGAAAAGACAAGTAAATTTTAAATCTACATGTGGCCCTTGCCACGAGAGTCTCCAGGAGTATAAGCAGGTCGTGGTGGTCTTCTAGGAGTCTCCCGCATAGACCGACGACTAGAACTAGAAGGCACATGCCCTCCACGTGAGGGTGTAGATGGAGGTGGCGACAGCAAAGGAACAAGACTCAGAACTCGAGCACTGCTACTAGATGGTGGAGGTGGCATGGCTACTGCAACTGCTTCATCTTCATCCCTTACAAGTTCCTCTTCCAGTTCTTCAAGATGTACAATGCCATCCTCCAAATTGTCATCCTCTGGGTGATTGTCCCAAATTTTATATGTGGGATCCTCATAAGCCCGATCATAGTAATGAATCAACAACCTCAAGTTGTAGTGCACATAAACCAATATTTCTGCTCGGTTTTCATTGAGTCTGTTTCTTTTCACATTATGTATGTAGCTGTAGGTGCTCCAACACCTCTCCGCAGAAGAAGTATCTACAACCTGTGAAAGAACGTTTTTTTACCAATTTTGGCAAAATTCCTTGGCCGCCATATGTTTCCCACCATGTGAGAGAATCAAATCTATCTCTGTATTCCATTGCATGGAAGTTACCAAACAAACCAGTGCCTATTTCAAGGCGCACAACTGCACATTCCTCCCTGTCAGGTATCAAATTTTCTAATGCTTGCAAATATCCACTAGTTACCTCTGCATCTAAATGGGGTTTGGTCCTAATCCCACCCCCTGGTGCAGGTTGGCCCAACCAAGATGTAGAGTAGTATTTTGGCTTAAGGATATACGCCAAGCAATGTAGTGGAAGATTAAGTCTATTCCACCATTCACACACACAATCGTGAATCAGTTTGTACAAGTCGGGATCTTTGTTATGAACAATATCTTTTATTTGCCCCAACATGGTATCCATCTGCTCATAAACCTCGCCAATCACTGGTTTGTCTGTATCTGCAAATCGAATCATGTGATAAATGGGCTTGGTGAAATCCAATACTTGCCTCACACTTGTCCAAAATTGACCATCAAGAGCGGCCTCCTCCACTAGTTCAAAACCTCGCCTGTCAGTTGCATTTGTAGCCCTTTCCTTTAATACCTGCCAATGTGGACTTGATACCATGCTAGCCAATGACTCTCTTACCTTCAAAAGGCACCTGAAGGTGAGGTAATAGCTACCAAATCTGGTCTTCGCAATCTTCAACAACTCCAATCTCGAGTGACTGCGGAAAAGGCCATGAGTATTGCTATGATTTGTAATAAATTTTATCATTTGTTTGCCTTTCTTGTACAAATCGCCAATCCATTTGTATTGTGAATTTTTGTTCTTGACAACATCATGCATCAGAAGGTTCAATGTGTGAACCAAACATCTAGACCAAAATATGTTGGGGTATGTAGTGTCCTGTCTAGGGTGTTAGACTAGGCTATATTTATTATCGACCAGGATGCGTAGACTTAGAGGCATGCGTCTAAAGTATATAGACATAAAGGATTATTAGCTAAGTGGTTATGATGGTAGGTCAGAAGACTTATTTACAGAAGATTGAGGTATGTTACCTATCACCCAAACACTTAGGTCACTTAGTTAATCTACCTAATTACAACACTGTCATTCAATTCATTTACCAAATTAAAACACTGTGTATCACTACAAACCAAGATTTCAATCTCCTTATAGAGACATTATGCATAAAACCCTTGTTC
>APFE030157060.1:50139-62102 GCA_000404065.3 Pinus taeda
TTGTGCTTGTGATTGTGAGCTTGGTTCAAAGAAACCCCTTGATTTTTTAGATTTGTATTGGGCTTCCTACTCTTCCCTTATGTATTTGGCTCTATCTGCTGCTGACACACCTGCACAAGTTTTGATTCCTATTTGTTGTCTCCATCCCATGGCCTTTTCCCGCAGAGGTGTTTTCTGGCACGGGTGGATGAACCTGTGTAATCATTGTTGCAATGGGGGCAATGAAATTTAGTGGTTCCACCCCCTCTCCCTGCTTCAGGTCTGTTAAAATATTTCCACAATGGGGTTTGGTCTTGTTTAGTTTTTTGAGAGTCATGTTCACCCTCCTCTAGCTCTTCCTCACCGGGGTTTTCATCAAATCCACTTTCTCTGGCTTCTTCATCCCCCTTTCCTACTCTCCAGCACCATAATAACCATAAAAGGGACCAAGAAGAGAAAAATTCCAAGAAATATAGCCAGGTCCATGATGTTTGATATACGTAGGCTTTTGAATTTGTAAATTAATTTAATTTATTTAGATTAATTAATTTAATTTAGATTCATGATTTTTTTTACTAAATATAGTTAATAAACTAAATAAACTAAATTACTACCTAACTAAATTAACTAACTAAACTCACTAAATTACTAAGTTATTTACCTCTTTGCAGGCTTGCTCCTTGCTCCTCGGTGCTTGCTCCTTGCTTCTTCTCACTCCTTGCTCTGCCTCCCTTGTCTGTCTCCATTCAAGTGATAATTGATTTTTTTTGCCCATTGTGTTTTAAACATAAATTTTTATTTTTATTTATTTTTATTAATTATTTTAATTTTAAATGATTCTTTGCCTGCAGTTTTTAGTTTTTATTTAGTATTTAAAATATTATAATTATTTTTTAATTTAAAATTTATTATGAATTTAAATAATAATTAATTTAGTATTTTCCCTCGCTGGATCGCTCCTGTCGTCGGCCGAATCGATCTCGGAGCGAAAATTTAAAGCTTGGGAGCGATTGCTCCCGAGCTGTAGTTTTCGCTCCGGGAGCGACGCTCTGATTTTGGCAGGGAGCGGAAATTTTTTTATCGGGAGTGCGCTCTGACCCGCTCTCGCTCGGAGCACGGATTGGGAGTGGGTTCGAAGGGGGGGGGGAGCGCTCCCTCGCAACTCTGGTCATGATTACAATTAGGTCATTATGGAGACGAAACCTAATTACAATTTTCAACAACTAAGTTATGTGGAGTCCCAAAAATAAAGTCAACTCCCAAAGCAAAGACATTTCAAATTCATTCTGCACATTATTTGCAAAGTTTTGGCTTAATCTATATTCATCATTTCCAAAGATGATGTCATCAACATATACTTCAATGATGATCATATTGTCTTGATCTTCCTTTATGTAGAGATTATTGTCTTGATCTTCCTTTATGTAGAGATTATTGCCTGCATTTCTCTTTCTTAATCCTTGTTGCTGCAGTTACCTCTCCAATATTGAGTACCAAGCTCTAGGGGCTTGCTTAAGTCCATACAGGGATTTCTTCAATCTACAAACACAATCTTCCTCTTTTGATAATAGGAATCCTTCTGGTTGTTCTATGTCGACTTCTTCTAGATGCCCATTAAGAAAGGATAATTAATTTACATCCATCTTATACACTTTGATTCTTTTGGAGCATGCATAGGCCAATAACATTAATATTTCTTCCATTTTGGCTACTGGATCAAAAGTTTCTTGAAAGTCTATCCCTTCAACTCAGGCATATCCTTTTCTTGCACACTAGCCTTGCTTTGTTTCTGGTCACCTTTCCATCTTCATTTTCTTTGTTTATGAAGACTGTTGGGTTGTGTTATATTATTTCCACGACTAACCCACGTAGTGAACTGGGGGGTTAGAGGGGGGCGGGTAGCCACCCTCTACGGGGTCCGTGGCAGCGCCCCGGGAAATTTTTTTTGGACCCTATATTAGGTTGGGCGAACCTACCTATGGTTTTCGGCATGTATAAGTATGTATTGTAACATTGAAAGGAAAATAATGAAAAATCAAGCTGGTAGTCCTGGATTTGGGATCCAGTGGGAAATCTCTGTGTATATGTGTTATGCTCTTGCATTTTTATTTTTCCTGTAATTTAGAATTCGTATGCAGGTAATTTCTGTACGGGGTTAAAACCTACAAAGACCCATTTTGTAGCAACCACATTTTTGTTCTTAGGTCTTGGAACAAGTTCCCACGTCTCATTCTTCTCAATTTGATTTAGTTCTTCTTTCATGGCATTGATCCAATGTTCATCAATTCTAGCTTCTTCAAAGTTAATTGGTTCAATTGTGGACAATAGTGATAGATGCCCTTGCTCCAATGTTTGTGCTTGTTTTCTTCTTCTAGTTTCTACTCCCACACTCTTCCCCCCATGATTTTTTTTTGGTGGATGATCCTTTTGATATCGACATTTAGGTGTCCTGGAAGGTGTCTGAAAATCTTGTTGATTAGCTCCTTCTTGTTTTTCCTCTGGCTGCTTCTCTTCTAGATGCTCCTCTTCTTCGTTTTCTTCCTCTTCTTGTTCTTCAAACATGTGTGGATTTTTTCTTTCCTTCTTGGTATTTAGCAAATTTGTCTCATCAATTTTTACATTGGTGCTTTCTATTAGCTTGTTGATGTTGATAAATCCATAAGGGATGCATTTATATTTGATTTCTCTGATTTGGGATTTACTTGTGTTATTGTGTTTTTCTTATGTTGATTATATTAGAGTTCTTATCATTAAATAAATTCCAAAAACATAGGAACACAAAATGTAGGCACTCAGCCAGGGAAAAAACCCTAGGAAGGGGAAAACCTAGCTAAACTATTTCAACAATAGATTCAAATCAAGTTGAGATGACCAAGACCCTATTTACCTAGACCAGGAACACCTTCCATCCATCAAGTCAACTTTGTTCAGAAACAACACATCTGCTAGTCCATTTTTTGACAAGAGGTTCATCAAGATGCTTGTCCTTCTTTATGTAACCTTGACTTCCTTAGTTACTGTGATAATAGAAATTTGATTCTGTAGACTTCTATTACTTCAATCCTCATACCTCAATCCAATAATTAATATTTTGATCACGCAATGATGTGATACCTCAGTTTAACACTTCGACCCTTAGTCCCATACTGAATACTTCGACCCTGCAGTGATATGATATAATCTTAGTCCTGTACTTCGAACCTCAGTGCTGTAGTCATTATGCACTTTGTTGTCCTATGGATGATCTGAATCATCTTGATAATCTAATATTCGATGTCATGCAATGCAATCAACTTTGCTATCTGTAATCTATCCAAATTCCTTCACTTCGCTGCTCTGAAATATATCTGAACTTGACTACTTCAGGTGGGGTTGAGTTCACCTAGGTATATGTAGTTGTTTCTGCCTATAATTGAGTTGACATGAATAATAGGAGAATATGACTTGTCAATTGGTTAAGGTCGACTTGTCATCTTGTTGGAGGCTGACTAGTAGACTGTTGCAGAGATTGACTTGATGGAGGAGGAATAAGGCAATAAAATAATTTTCTTTCTTGACATTAAGTAGCCCAAGAAGGGTCTCTTACAAAAATGACTTTGACTTTGAATTTGACTCAACAAAAATCCTAAAGCACTCAATGGGTTCTTTGACCTATAAACCATTGACCCGAGCATGAAATGCATGCTTTAATAAGTCAATAATTTTTTCTTTTTATAAATAACCTTTCTTTTCTTCCAAAAAAAATTATGAATACAGACACTAGATACATTCTGCAACACTCCCTCTTAACTAGGGAGGTATTCATAATTATGCACATAGACGTACATGGAAGATCTCAAAGTGATATGAACTACAAAGAGTTCTACCACACATAGTGTTACATATTAGATACCTAACTGGGGTACTCTAATCAAGTGGGACTAAGATGGACTCAAGCTTTATCCACTCTAGGTACCATTGAGATTTTAAGCTCTACCACCAACCTAAGGATCTAAGTGCGTATCCAAGGTCGGAGCTCCATGACCAATGCCAACCTCCCTACTTCGGGATCGACATCAACACATAGGCCGACCACGTTTCCTCCCAAGCATCTTGCCATAATATGCTTCATCTCTCCTTATCAACTAAATTAGATATCCACTACTCCAAGCATGCTTCAGATGTTCAACCTTTTATGGAGATATCCTGCACAATCAAAACCCCAATAAATAATAAACCTTTGAATACATATTCAAGTAAACAAAAATGTTTGGGCTCCTCAATGATTCAAATGCTTCTTATATCATCATCAAGTTATCCAAATACATCTCGTTGGAAGCTTTCTCTCTTCAGTAGCACCAAATAAAACCTCAATACTTCTCAAGTCTTTTGCTTGCAACTTCATGAATCACAAACATTTATCTGTAGCACTTTCATTAATTTGGTTTCATTCTTACTACAAGGTATTTAATTTCATAATATGCCTTCCCTTTCAACTGGAGAGATATTCCCTTTCTTCTATCTAGGCTCCCTCTCAACTTAGGGAAATCAACAACTTCATAGTATCAGAGAAAATTCATTCTTTCAAGGCTATATTTCTTTCTTATGGCCTCATCTCGATCATCATCATTCTTATAGATTTCATCATCCTTATAGATTTCATCATCAAACTTAACAATATTATCAAGTCATCTTTACTTACGAACATTTTCAACATCTTGAATATTATGTACCTTCAAAAATTTAATAGCAAGCACAACCAAAAACAAATATACATAAGCATGAAGTTAATTATGCCATACAAAGGATACATCAAATCAAATACCTAAACCTAATTAGGTTCATAATCAACAAGGGTCATATATTTTATCTTCTAAACTCAAACTTCTTGCTAGAGTTTTGTCATAAACCCTAGACTCCATATTTAAGACACAAAGTCTTATATATCAACAATTGAATCAAATAACAATCCTACTATACATCTAGGGTTTGTTGCCAACCCTACATTTTATCATCATATTGAAAACAATATCATCATATCCTAGAATATCAATTTCTACTAGGTTTTTATTACAAACCCTAGATTTTACAAGCTATGAGCATCAACAATTAAGTTAGAATACTTGCATATACATATCTAGGATGCATTTCATATTGATATCTACTAGGTAAAACCAAGACACAAACATTAATACATCAAAGCTAGATATACATAAATTTTATTTAGTCTAGGTTTTTGATCATACAAATGAATATACACCTAGGGTTTCATTCCCATGATCTTACTATAACTATTGCAAGGATTTGTTCATAAACCCAAATTTACCAAACTCTAAGTTTTCAACAACAAACCCTAACTTATCAAGATCTAAGGTTTTAGTTTATAACTTGGACAATAACAACAAACCCTAAAAGACTAGGGGTTTTTCATAAAAATACCACAACCCTAAACTTCAAAAGAATAGGATTAACATACCCTTAGCATTGAAAGGATAGGGTTTCATAGTGACCCCTAAAGGTTAGGGTTTCACCAAAGTGAGTAAACAACAAGAGATAATAAGGGTAGATTGAATATGAATATTAATCACCCAAACAAGAATCCTCATGATTCAAAAACATAAACATGAAAGAGTTAGTGATGTAGAAAAAACATTTTAAAATGACCGTACCTTGTAATATGAAGAAGATTTACTATAAGTTTTTATACATACATTGAATTAATCCTTTTTACAAACCTAGTAAGTTTAATGAAGGGCTCCCTCTGAAGTATTTTCATCTCCTTTCTTTTCAACTTGTGCTATAAGGATTTGATTCATCAAATCACCATATACATGCAATATTTTGACAGGTACTTCCAAGAAGACACTAGGGTTTTTCAGATCTAAATTCAAGAAGATATTAGTTTGGATGAATTCCAAGGGATTCTAATTAATATTATGTCAAAATATAAATATCGTACAATTCTATTTTTCATAAGGAGTTGTCCTATAGACTTTATATTTCATGATTTAGATATTAGAGGGAACAAGGGAATAAGACGAGGGCTTGTTTCTATGTAATCTCTACAATATTGCTATCTAGCCAACCCTAAAACCATATAGATGCCCAAATTTCATGCTATACATACTTAAAAAATTACATACTTTTGATTTGATGTTTCATTGAGATTGATCTTTTTCTAGAAAACTATAAACACATTGTTAGATGACTAAATTATAAAGAATAATATCAATACTTACTTGAGTTTTGAGATCTCCTTCAACTGGTTGAAACAGGATGCTAGATGCTTATTTTGACTGTATAGGAAACCTTTTAAGATGCTAAGTCAATTCTTGCTATGGAATGCTTCCTTATATTAGATAGGGATATTGCGCTTACTTTACTACCTTTTTCAACTGCTAGATAGAATAAGACGTAGAGGTTGTTACAAGTCTTCAAATATAATTTAGTGTGGTAGATACATAACATTCTTGATGTTGTTTGATATATTCTTCCTTTAAGGCTGATATTTTCAATTCAACTTCTATGTTAAACTTTTCATAGTTATCCAATTTTATCCACAGGGATTTTGATTTTCTTCAAAGATAATTGATATTTTATGACAGTCCTACACTGCCTCTATATGACTCTATTCTCATCCATTTGATACTTGAGCTTTTTAGTTACTTTAGTAACTACAAAACCTTTGAGATTTTGAGGTAGATTTGGACTTTGAGTTTCATGCACAGGCCTTCACTATTTCTTGAAAAAGACTCGGTTTTGTTTGGTCCTTAAAAATGTTACTCATTTCCTTAATCTGTTATGAATCTTAAGTATTAACCCAGGTCTGCGACCTCATCAAGTTCAAAAGTGAGTTAATTCAATCTTCCTCCTTAGTTGCCTAGTCTTGAGAGCTAGACATGAGATTTCTTTTTCCAACCATCAATGGTCTTCTAGCTTCCTTTTATGCCATTGACCTTAGCTCTAATACCATGTTGAGAAATCCATAAGGGAAACATTTATATTTTATTTCTCTGATTTGGCATTTACTTGTGATATTGTATTTGTCTTATGTTGATTATATTAGAGTTCTTATATTCAAATAAATGCCAAAAACACAAAGAACACGAGATGTAGGCACTCAACTAGGGAAATACCCCTAGGAAGGGGAAAACCTAGTCAAAATCTTCCAACAATAGATTCAAATCCAGTTGAGATGACCAAGACCCTATTTACCTAGACCAAGAACATATTCCATCCATCAAGTCAACTTTGTTAAGAAACAACACATCTGCTAGTCCATTTTTTGACAAGAGGTTCATCAAGATGCTTGTCCTTATTTATGTAGCCTCAAATTCCTTAGTTCCTATGATAATAGAGAACTTTGATTATGTATTATTACTTCGGTCCTCAAACCTTAGTCCAATACTTAATATTTCAATCTTGTAATGACGTGATACCTGATCTCAACACTTTGTCCCTTGGTCCTGGACTTAATACTTCAACTATGCAGTGATATGATATCTCAGTCTTGTACTTCGAACCTTAGTTATGTAATCATTCTATACTTTGTTTTCCTATGGATGATCAGAATCATCTTGATAATCTAATATTTGTTGTCTTGCAATGAACTCAAATCCACTGTCTCTAATCAATCTGAATTCATTCACTTCAATGCTTTGAAATATATCCGAACTTGAATTCTTTAGATGGGGTCGAGTTCACCTAGGTATATATATTTGTTTTTTCCTGTAATTGAGTTTACATGAATAATAGGAAAAATCGACTTATTAATTTGTTAATACTGAATTTTTATCTTGTTGGAGGCCGACTAGTAGACTTTTGAAGAGGTTGACTTGATGGAGGAGGAACAAGACAATAAAATAATTTTCTTTCTTGACCTTAAGGAGCCCAACAAGGGTCTCTTACAAAAATGACTTTGACTATGGCTCAACAAAAATCCTAGAGCACTCAATGGATGCTTTGACCTATAAACCATTGACACAAGCATGAAACCCATGCTTTAATAAGTCAATAAAATTTTCTTTTATAAATAATATTTCTTTTATTTCAAATACAATTATGAAGACCGACACTAGTTACATTCTTCAACAATTGAGTCTAATATTGTAGCACTTGCATGATTTTCTTTTACACGACTACCTGAAAAGTAAGCCTTCATCTGTCCGAGAGTTCCTAACTTATGGTCATCCTTCTTTATGTAACATTTGCTTCCAATTTTTTTGAAATGATTAACATTGGCTGGTCTTCCATTCCACAATTCATAGGGAGTTTTGGCATTGTTGATATTGAGAAATCCTCTATTCAAAATGTGAATACATGTATATATTTCTTGTACCAAAAAAGTATTACCTAGCTTGGACTTGTGCAACAAATTTCTAGCCATCTCTTCCATGGTTTCATTCTTTCTTTCAACCACTCCATTTTGTTGAGGAGTTATAGCTATTGAGAGATGTCTTCTTATTCCATGTTCTTCACAGTAGTCATTGAATTCATTTGAAGTGAATTCTCATATATTATCTGATCTCAAGCACTTGATTTTCAAATCGGTTTCATTTTCAAGAAGTTCCTAGAATATTTTGTGTTTTTCAAAAGCTTTTGACTTCATTTTAAGAAAACAAACCCAAATCATCCTTGTGTAGTCATCAACAAGCAACATGAAGTATCATTCACCACCTAGTTCTTTTGATCTTGTTGGTCCACATAAATCAGTATGTACAAGTTCCATTGGTTTTGTCATGGAACATTCCTTAGTTTTTAACTCAACTCTTGTTTGTTTTCCATGTTGATAATACTTGCATATAGTGTTTGAAGGTTTTGTAATTTCAAGCATATACCTCACAACTTCCTTCTTGTTGATCCTTGAAAAGATTTTCAAGGTGTATATGCCCTGATCTCCTATGCCAAAGCCAACTTTCATCTTCCTTTCCCAAGAAAAATATTTCCTTTCCAATCTCTTTTAGGATGTATATGTTGTTTGGAGTTCTTATTTTTGTTGTAACAAATTTCCTTGATCCTTCTTTCCTTATTTCACATTCTTTTGAACTCAATAGTAGTGTGTGTCCCTGATCACACATTTAGCTAACACTTAGCATATTATCCTTCATATATTCAACAAGTAATTCTTTTTTTGCCACCACATCTTGGCTTCCAAGGTTAACTGTGCCTTTTCCTATAATTTTGGTAGTGTTATCATTCCCAAAAGTGGTAGATCCTTCTTTTTCTTTTTTTCAATGTTACAAATATGTTTTTATCTCTAGTCATATGCTTTGAGCTTCCACTATCAATATACTGTTGACTTATTTTTCTTTGGGCTTATAGATCAAGCCCACATTCCTCAACCTTCAAATCTTCCTCCTTCCTTTTCCAAGTTCTTGGTTGTTCTCTCGTATGATGGACGTGAAATTGCCTTGTTTCCCTTGAAGGAAATATGAAATTGATTCTATAATTTATGGATATGCCTCGAAAATTGTTTTATTTGTAACATTCAGTTTCATAACTAAGATCACCAAAAATATTATAATTTTTGTTGAAAAACTCATGAGGTTTTTTACCATAATTGCTTTCATAGTCATTCTTAGTATTTTCATAGCTATTTGTTGTACTTCTACCACTTGCATAGACTCAATAGTTTATAGTATTCTGCCCAAAATTATTACAAGAATAACACATTCCAAGAGAAATATTTGGGTGCTTGAGTGTAGGTGGCCTTCTTGATGTTATTGTACTTCTGAAGCCATGATATTCTTTTTTAATCTTCTTCGTTGTTGGTTTTTGTACGTTCTCATTTAGTGGCTTGTATTCTTCCTTCTTGATAGGACCCTTGAGTGCATCAACATAACTTCTTTGCTTTACTTCATTTCCTGCCATCATAGACCTTGAACTTTTATCAATATTATTTTGTTTATATCCTAGCCCAAACCTGCCATTGAATGATTTCTAGTTGCTGATGATCTCATCCAGTATTTTGGTACTAATGTTAAAGTTCTGTTGGATATCCTTCTTCCATAGTTTCTTCCTCAAGGAGACTAGCTCAACTTCTATATTCTCAGTTATTCTCTCCTTCTCTTTTAACTGTCTCTTGAGTGTTTCTTCAATCACTTTGGCTTCTTCTAATTGTACTTTCAGATTTATGATAGTCTACTTGGTGTCCTCAGAGTTCCTGCCCGGACTTTTTAAACATTCTTTTAGTTTCTTTACCTCTTCCTTGAGTATGAGATTTTTCTTCCTTGTTCTTCTAAGATCACTTAAGGCACTAGTCAATTATGCACAAGATCCACTTCTCATTCTTCTTTTCATGATTTCCTTCATATTTTTTTTCAGGATTTTCATTCTTAGTATATAATCCCATGAAGAGAAATCTATCAGAACCATTGTCACTATCATCATCTTCATCAGATGAGCTACTAACTTCTCTTGAATAAAGATTTTTCTTAAATAATTCCCCCTATTCTTTCCTTTGTTTCTTTTATTTCTTATAACTTTATTCATTACTTTCTGACCCCTTTGAAAAATGACATTTATAAGCATAATGGCCAATTCTACCACATTCAAAACATTTTAAAGGAAGCTTACCTTTATATTTTCCAGTTTTTCTTTTCAACTTTCTCTCAAAGTTGACTTCTTCTTCATCGTCTGAATGATCACTATAGCTAGAGCTTGTTTTTGACTTTTTCCCATTCTTCCTTGTTTTCTTGGAGACCTTGAAATATTCTTCCCTTTTAGATGGATTTTGATCATGTCCTCATTTCATATTCTATAATAATTTCATTTCCTGTCATCATAGACCTTGAACCTTTATCGATATTATTTTGTTTATATCCTAGCCCAAACTTGCCATTGAATGATTTCTGGTTGCTATTGATCTCATCCAGTATTTTGGTACTAATGTTAAAGTTCTGCTAGATATCCTTCTTTCGTAGTTTCTTCCTCAAGGATATTAGCTCAACTTCTATATTCCCGGTTATTCTCTACTTCTCTTTTAACTGTCCCTTGAGTGTTTCTTCAATCACTTTGGCTTGTTCTAATTGTACTTTCAGATTTATGATAGTCTACTTGGTGTCCTCATAGTTCCTGCCCAAAATTTGTAAACATTCTTTTCGTTTCTTTACCTCTTCCTTGAGTATGAGATTTTTCTTCCTTGTTCTTCTAAGATCACTTAAGGAACTAATCAATTATGCCTCAAGACCCACTTCTCATTCTTCTTTTCATGATTTCCTTCATTGTTTTTAGGATTTTCATTTTTAGTATATAATCCCATGAAGAGCACTCTATCAGAATCATTGTCACTATCATCATCTTCATCAGATGAGCTACTACCTTCTCTTGAATATAGACTTTTCTTAAAGAATCCCCCCCCGTTCTTTCCTTTGTTTTTTTTGTTTTTGTTTTTTTTGTTTTGTTTTTTGTTTTTTTGTTTTTTGTTTTTTGTTTTGTTTTGTTTTGCTTTTATTTATTTATTTATATATTTATTTCTTATAACTTTCTTCATCACTATCTGACCCCTTTGAAAAATGAAATTTCGAAGCATAATGGCCAATTATACCACATTCAAAACATTTTAAAGGAAGCTTACCTTTATATTTTCCAGTTCTTCTTTTCAAATTTCTCTCAAAGTTGGCTTCTTCTTCATCGTCTGAATTATCACTATAGCTAGAGCTTGTTTTTTACTTTTTCCTGTTCTTCCTTGTTTTCTTGGAGACCTTGAAGGATTCTTCCATTTTAGATGGATTTTCCTATTATGTACTCATTTCATATGCTATAATAATTCCATGTAGCTCATCCATACTCAACATAGCTAGATCTTGTCTTTCTTCTAAAGTTGAGATGTTAAAATCAAATATCATTGGGAGAGATCTTAGTATCTTTTGAACAATGATTGTATATGTGATCTTCTCTCCTAGTCCTATCATGATGATGATGATGATGGTTAACGTCCACTGAGACCAAATTGGTCTATCGGACCTACAATTTTCTTAATTTTTACTTGTCTGGCTCCTCGTCTT
>APFE030157060.1:65818-144783 GCA_000404065.3 Pinus taeda
TTATAAGTTTGAAGTTTGGCCCTGTGGACCTTTTCATCTCCTTCATACACATTCTTGAGCTTGTCCCAAATTTACTTTGTCGATTCACAATGCATAACCTTGAAAAATGCTGATCCTATCAACCCTCCTAGAATGGCATACATAACCTTTGAATTACTTTCATAGAGTCTTCTTCCAACCGAATTTGTTGGAGTAGAGATTAGTACCTTGTATTTATTTAGAACAACTCGCAAAACATCAAATCCCTTTGCTTGTAAGAAAAATATCATCCTTATGCTACAAAAGGTATGATTTTTCCATAAAACAATGGTGGATCATGTTTGGTGTATTCTGCTTGCTTGTTTAAGAGTCTTACTGAGATCTACCTTCCAATGGTTAAACTGTTTCTGAAGGAACCTGCTTTGATTCCAATTGTTGGAATATTCAATAATACTAAGGGGGGGGTGAATCAATATTAAAAAAATTTAACTTCAAAAACTTGTCAATGCATCCACAAATATAAAGAAAAGCACATAAATATATAAAGCACAAATATTTTTATGTTGAAGCCCAAATCAAGGGAAAACCATAGAATTATTTTCTTAATATATATCTATATATAATATATAAATTATAATAATATATATATATATATATAAAGAATACATTCAAATTTATCAACACCAATTGAAAGGAACCACCAACTCCTTGGTTTATAAAAACCAACTAAAAGGAAGCACCAATTTGTGGATTTATCTACACCAACTGAAAGGAAGAACCAACTCCTTGGTTTTTCAGCACTAACTGAAAGGAAGCACCAACTCCCTGATTTATCAGCTCCAAGTGAAAGGAAGCACAAACTCTGTGGTTTATCAACACCAAACCTTGTACAAGAGTCAATATTAGTCAAAGAAAGTTTGCCCTCTTTGTAGTTGCTCCTATGTCCTTCACACAAGCACTCAGTTTCCCAAACATGACCTTCTTAGCAATAGAACTTCCCTCAACACATTATCCTTGAAATCGACCTTCTTATCAACAATACTCAACCTAAACAAGCCTTGAAATAGGAATGAAACCTTCAAAAAGTATACCAAAAATCCTTCCAAAATAAGCCAAAAAACCTTTCTAGAATAAGCCAAAAACCTTTCAAAAATGTGCCAAAATCCTTCCCCACAAAATCTCTCCAAATTAGCTCCTCTTCACTTCTAGTTGATGAGGTATGAACCTTATAATTATTTCTTTTCTTCGCTTGTTTGAACAAATCCAAATTTGTTTGAGAAAATAACTTAAAATGCTCCTTCTTGTGCTTATTTATAGTGCATTCAAGGTCTAGACTAGGGCAACTTGTCCACTGGCCGGGGAAACTTGTCCATTGGCTCAATTGGCTTGTGCAACTAGAAGAATGTATAATGAATATTCGAAAAATCATTTCTCCTAAATAATGAGTTAAAGGGAGTGCCATATACCATTAGAGAGGTTTCAAAATAATATTTCTAGCCATATATGTTATGCTTGCATTTGAGCTAGGTATATGAAGTGAAAATGCATTCAAATATAGGGTATCCAAATGGGGCATCAAAAGTCCAAAAATCATTTCTCGTCAATTGCGAAGAGTTAGAGGGAGTGCCATATATAGCTGGAAAGGTATTGTAATGAATTTTCCAACCATATATGTTATACTTCTTTTTTAGCTACGTCAATGGAGTAAAAATGCATTAAAATATAGGGTATCTAAATGGGGCATCAAAAATCAAAAAATAATATTTCAAAATTTTCTTATTTGAATATGTAACATTCTCTTTCATTTGGATAGCCTTTGACAAAGTGACAACTTATTTCAACACAAGGGAGACTTCCCTGGTGGCACCTAGAATTCTTAAAGCATGACAAGTCCAGTCCTAGGTAACCTATGATACTACCCAAATTACCATATATTTAAAATAATAAACAAATTAAAGACTTAGCAATGATTCAAGGTAAATTATAGATTTATGGTTTGTTCACTTTAGGGTTGTTTGAGAGAAATTATTAACTAATTAACCAATGAAAAATTATCCCAAAACAACCCAAAACTCAAAATTACTAATTTTTTTTTTTTTTGTAAATTTGCATAAAAGATGAATATATGACAATGGAAAACAAGTCACAACAATAAATTATTTGTCATATGAACATACTATAAACAAGTGAAATGTAGGGCTAAAACAAAAAAATAAAATTAGG
This sequence comes from Pinus taeda, assembly GCA_000404065.3. NCBI lineage: Eukaryota > Viridiplantae > Streptophyta > Pinopsida > Pinales > Pinaceae > Pinus > Pinus taeda. The sequence goes on from APFE030157060.1 coordinate 68,021, forward strand.
GTTTCAAGTAACTTGTTAATCCTAAGAATTTAAGAGCACATAATATCTAAAAACAAGATGACATTCAATCTCAAGAATGTTGCAATATAAACTAGCAATGTTGATTTTCAATTAAAGATTATTTTAGGTTGAAAAAAAATGTAAGAGAAACCCTAGACATGTAGGATTTTGATTGCTAAAAATTACACATAGCTTGCTAAAGCCCAAGAACTAACCTAAAATAAAATTAACATTTAATAGTTGAGTTTATAGTTTACTAGATGAGAAAAGACTAGTGCTTTCTATTTATTTATTATTTACCCAACATATGGGGTCAATTAAGGACTCTCTTAAAAAGAGGTAAGTGAAATTAGTGTGATAATAAGGGTTGTCCACTACAAACCTGAGAAAATCGGCCTAATACCTTACAAGCTTCAATATAACTCAAGGCAAAGATGCTCAACTGGTAATCTTCCAAGAACTTTGAAGAAGGGACTTGTTCACAAAAGTATAAAAAGAGTGCACCACCAACACTAGAAAATGCACAACTAGATTTTCAATCACTCATAAACAAAATCCATAAGGATTAAAAGATACAAAATATTCAATAAATAAATTCATCCACAAAACCTTAGCCAAGAGAATCAATGATTTTTTCAAAGAATCCACAAGACATCATCCTTAAGAAGTCACTCTAATTATCCATTCAGAGCGAAAGGATAAATAGAAGTAGACTGGTAGTGTTCTCCACAAGTTCTAACAATGAGCTATAAATGAGAGTTGCTTTTCTTATTTATATGGAGATTTAGCAAGCATAGTAATAATAATATTCTATTAGCTTGTAGCCCTAAAGAATATAAAACACTAATATATCGTTACAAACCCTTGAGATATGATAAAGAAATACACAAAACATCCATGATACATAAGTGAATGAGTTAAAAAACCCCAAAGATGCTCCCCAAATCAAATAAATTATGTTCAGTTCCAAGTCACCCTCCTTAACATGTGGAATGACAGGCTCCTCAATAGACTCCTCCAAAGGTGTCTTACAAATGGTTAAAAAATTGACATTAATCTTCCACACTAGAATCTAAAAGGCCCATAAGTGTCATTTTCATCTTAATTTCTATTATTATCACATTTTTGAAAACTCGTGACGATTTTGTATTTAATAATGTGGATTTAGCAGGATTCTAGGCATTATGTTAGAAGATAATTGCTCCTAGACACCCTCAAAACATGTGCTACAATTCCAATGCAACATAAAAAAGTGTGTCATCAAATTTAAATGCCATTAGGTAGAGAAACATCAAGTACCATTTTTTTTTAAAACTTTGCAATAAATCATAGAATGCATACAGTTTTCTAAGTTTAGGTATGATGTGAGCATCATTGATCCCTATTACATGTGTTAAAACCTAAGAAGAGAAGTAGTTCCTAAGAAAATATGTCAATGAGTAGGTGTAGTGATAGATGGTATGCTTCAGCGGGTGATTTGATGAATTTCATGGCATAGTCATGCTAATTTTTTTAAGAAATTTTTCCACATGAGCTCCTTCGATATGAGAGAGCATTTATGCATTGAGTTAAGCTTTCCTTAATAATGTTTCTTACTGTCCCTTATCTTTATTTTTCTTTGTTTTGCTTTTGTGTGTGTGTGTGTGTGTGTGTGTGTGTCTATTTTGCTTTGTTCTTTGTGTTTATTTCAATATGATTTTTTTCTTTATTTCATTTAGTCCCTTTTGTGAATATTCATTTAATCATATAAGACCTAGCATGATGGCCTCACAATGAAGGGGTATTTCTCAAGATTTACTTTGGCTTTTGATTTTTTTTAAATATTTTCATTTTATTTTTCTTTGTATTTTTCATCTTTTTTTAAGCTACATTCACCTCAAGCATAGAGCTCCTCCTTGTCTAGAGACTATGAAGCACAAAATTTTTGGTGACATGTGACAACCAACCATGAGAGGAACAACATAGATTTGGAGGCTGGAAAGTATTAAGTGTGGATTGGGATATGTACATGCTACCCCTTTTAAAGCCCCACAATTGTACAACTCAACCCAAGAGTGAAAACACTTAGTTAAAGGATGATGATGATCCATGAAGGTGAAATAAGGCAAATAACATAAATTTAGAGCATCATGATCCATGATATAATTCATTAAATGATCACCAATTTCATAAAAATCCATAAAACATTAACACCCAATATGAAGTAATGGAATAGTCTACTTGATGTGTCTTGAGCACCATAATCATCAAATGGTAGTGAGTTGAGCAATATGGGAAGCATCTTTGGTCAACTGTGACTAGGGAGGTGAATTTTTTTATGTTTGAAAAAGCATTATGATTAAGGAGGTGATTTTTTTATACATGGTAAAGTCTAAATTGTTGGGCATCAGGTTTGTATAGAGGAGGCCAAGGTTATTGCCAAAGTTGCTCAGTTCCATCATTGTAAATTCAGGGAAGCGATTGAGATTGAAAGAAGGCCTAACAATCTCAATAGAGATGATGGCTGGAAGATCAGTAGCTTTTGGATCCCTGCCATTTCCTCCTAGTCTTTCTTTTCCTTTCCTACCCCCGTTTTTATCCTTTTCGGGCTTTCGTTGTCCCCCCTGGAGCCTTGTCTTTTCCTTCCTCCTTGGGTTTATCCTTCTTGCTCTGTGGTTTTCTAATGGTCTTTTTCCTGTCCTTCTCCTTCTTTTTATTTTGTGTCGCTCTTTCTGTTTATTTTTTTCCTGTTGGATATTAATAAATAAAATCTTATCTATTATTTTTATATAACCCTCGCCTCCTCTTTTTTTTTTTTTAATAAATATATATTATATATATATATAATATATATACACACACACACACACACACACACACACACACAACACACACATTTGTTATATATATATATATATATATATAATTAATTAATTAATCTTTATTTTATTTATTTATTTTTTATTTTAATTTAAACCTCACCGACTATGTTTCTTAATTTAGATTTATTTATTTATTTAATTTTATTATTATTATTATTTTTATTTTTTCATTTATTTATTTTTAGTTACTTATTTATTTAATTTTAACTTATTTTTATTTTCTCGTGCTAATATATATTTATTCTAACTAACTTTTATCTTAAAATTACTTTATGTATATTTATATTAAAGGTCTCCCATATAACTAAATTTAAAATTGCAAAGAACTTATTATTTTTAATTTTTAAATGATTCTTTTTAAACACCAATTAAATTTATTTTACATATTTCTATATATAATGGTCACCAATATAACTAACTTCCTTGAAATTATATATTTATGATTTTATATAAAAATGATTTTTTTTTACTCTGGTCCCTAAGTCAAAATTAGCCGTTGGAGGCTCTGCTCAGACTATTTAACATGCAAAGCTGGCTCTATTTCTTCAACTTGTCCTGACGATGAACCACACTCGCTGGTTCGAAACGCGTTGACAAAGGTCTTCTTCATGTGATTTTCGCCGAAACTCTTCTTATAATTAATATGGATCACAGAAGCCTCAATTCAATAACATGACTTTATTTGTGATTTTGTTGGGAACTACTTATTTCTTTTCCAGTCATACTTTAGTGGAAGGGACATTTTCCACTCCCATTTCTTCGCAACAAGATTCTATTCTAGTATTGTGGGTCATTAACCCTACATAGATGCTAATTTGGTTACATTTGAACTTAGATGATGAAATATTTGGGTTGACTAACAAATATTCATCTAATGATCAGTGGAGAGAGCAACATTTTGGAAATGGATATTTGATGCATTGCTAGATGTTGAAGAATGTAACTAGTTTCGGTATTCATAATTGTACTTGTCAAAAGAAAATTTATTATTAACTAAAATGAATTATTAAAGCATGGGTTTCATTCTCGGGTCAAAGTTTTCTAGGTCAAAGGCTCCATTCAAGATTTCTAGGTTTTGTATTGAGTCATTAGAGTCATTTCCATTTTTATTAGAACCTTATTGGGATTTTGTGTCATGTAAAAGAATTATTGTCGAGTCAAAAATGTAATTTTTCCCCTCCACACCAAGTCAGCCTACATGAGGGCAATTCGACCTAATAGAAAAGCTATATAAGGAGAGGCAATTCAACCTATTTGACCCATTCACTCAACAAGTTCGATCTACAAGCAAGAGAGGCAGAAAAAGAGTGCGAAGTAGATGGAAGAGGACAAAGTTTGTTGGGAAGACCTAAATCAAGTTTTTGGGCTATCTATCTCTCGCATGTGTGAATTTTTTGGGCAAATTGCAAGGCCGAAAATTCTGTCGCTACTGCAGGTCCAAAATCCTGAAGATGGGGGCCGAAATTTTGGGTTGAAGCTGGTACTTGGAGACTTTGAGACAGACATTGTATATGAAGGAAGGGTTGAATTGGTGTTTGGAGGAGGCCTTTTTCTAGGTCTAAGAAGTATGGGAGTGTCTCATCTTGATTTGAATCTACTAAAGGAAGAGTTCTTGACTGGGTTTTCCCCTTATAGGGGTTTTTCCTTGGCTGAGCGCCTACATCTTGTGTCTCTTGTTCTTGTGATCTTCATATACATATAATTGATAATTTCTTGATGAAATATAAACAAATTAATAAGTAAAGTAATCTAACATAATTCATAAGCAGTTATCAAGACAGAGGAATCAAAGCCTAATTCACATAAGCATTGATTTCTCAACATGGTATCAGAGCTAAGGTCGAAGAAGATTGGAGATCACTTTGTTTGCTTGAAAGTAAATATTACTCCCTCTATGGAAATTTAATTGAAGATGGGATTCAATATCATAAGAATTGCAGGAAGCTAGATTGGAAGGATCATCTACAACCTATTTAGGAAAGCCAGGAGTGAAGGATTCTTGGCTGCACTTATATGTACCCTTGATGATGACAATGCATGGATCATTGATAGTGGAACATCAGGACATATGGCGGGAGAAAGTGGAAAAATTCATACTCTATAAAAGGAACCATCCTCTCATGTAGTGGAACTACGATACAACAACAATTATGCAGTCAAGGGCCTTGGATCTACATGATTGAAGTTGGAAAGTGAAGCGAAGATACACCTCAACAATATACTCTATTTCCCAGGTTTGAAAAAGAATTTACTTTCAATTTCTTTTTTAGAAGATAAAGGAGATAGGGTTGTATTTGTAGATGGTAAAGTTTTGGTTTGGGGAAAATATTCAAGTATTGAAAAGGTGAAAGTTATTGGAGTTCATGAAGGAAGACTATATAGAGTTATAACACCATATCCTCAAGCCCTAGTTCACATGGAGATCAATCCTATCAAACTATGGCATAAAATATATGGGAATATTCATTAAAAGATAATACCCTCACTTAGTCAAATGGTAAAGGGAATCCTTAACATTAAGGAAGATCATGAAGAAGTATGTAAGGGATGTGCTTTGGGAAAGAATACAAGGAAGCATTTTACAGGTAGTGGCACAAGGTCTAAGGAAATATTAGACCTCATTCATTCTGATGTGTGAGGGTCAATGTCTAACAAATCTCTTGGAGGCCATATTTATTATGTGACCTTCATTTATGATCATTCTAGAAAGACATGGCTCTATCTTCTTAAGACGAAGGATGAAGTATTTGAAAATTTCAAGGAATTCATATATGAAGTGGAGACCTTAACCAAAAGAAAGATAAAAACTTTAAGATCCAACAATGGTGGGGAATACACTTCAAAAGAACCAATTGAATATTATAGAGAAGAATGTATTAAGAGTGAGCTCATTGTTCCCTACAATCCCGAGCATAATGGAGTTGAAGAAATGAAAATAGAAGAATTGAAGAATGTATACAAACCCTGATATTTGATCAAGATCTACCGAAGTTTGTACGGGGAGAAGCAACAATGACAACAATATATATACAAAATAAAAGTCCTCATATAATCCTTAATAATATGACATCGAAAGAAGAATTCACAGGGAAGAAGCCATGTGTGGACCATCTCCGAATATTCGGGTGTCCCGCATACATCCATGTCCCAAAACACAAGCGAAGGAAATTAGATTCGACAAGCATAAAAGGAATCTTCGTTGGTTAATATCTTTCTTCAAAAACATATAGAATATACATCAAGGAAGGAAGAGAAATTGAATCTAGCAAGGATGTTATATTTGATGAAAATCATTTCTACAAAAGATCTAAGGATATTCCAATCGATTCTGATGACAAAGATATAACACTATTTGAAGAAGAAGAGCATCACGATAATACAACTACAAACTAAGAAGAAGAAGAAGAAGGACCAAGTGAGCCTATTCAGCTTGTAATTATTCTCGAAACAAAGAAGAGGCCAAATTGGTTAAAAGATACACTTGAATATGCCAAAGGAAATGGAGCTACAAAAGGAACTTTTAGAGAAAGAAAAATACCAATCAAATATTCAGGATATGAAACATATATGAAAAAATGGATAGAAGCTGAAACTATTACATTTGAAGAAGTTTCTTATCAAGAAGAATGGAATAAGGAGATGCAAGAAGAATATAAATCCATCATGAAGAATAGGGTTTGGAAAATGGTTCTTAGAACAAGTGACAAATTAGTTGTCCCCTCAAAATGGATTTACAAAATCAAACTTGCTATTGATGAAAGCATAGACTAATAAAAATCGATATTTGTTGCAAGGGGTTTTTCGCAAAAGGAAGGCATAAACTATGAAGAAACCTTTTCTCTTATTACTAGGTATACTACTATAAGATCTTTGGTTTCTCTAGCTACTACTCTAGGATGGAATATTTATCAAATGGATGTCAAAAAATAATTTCGAAATTGAACCATTGATGAATAAGTATACATTGAACAACCAGAAGGTTTCGAAATAAATAATAGAGATACACATGTCTGCAGACTCAAAAAATCCCTATATGGCTTGAGTCAAAATCCTAGGGCATGGTATGCAAGAATGGATGCCCATCTCTTAAAAAATGGGTGCGTCAAAAGTTTTGTAGATGCAAATATGTACATCAAGGTGGTGAAGCATGAAGTTTGAACCAATCATTATACTACTATATGTGGATGATTTGTTTATTACAGGTGTGGAGTGCATAATATACGAATGTAAGAAAATGCTGGCAATTGAATTTGAAATGAAAGGTCTGGGACTTATGCACTATTACTTGGGTTTGGAAGTCTCCCAGAAACCTGAAGAGATATATATGGGTCAAGGTAAATACATAATCGAGATATTGCAGAGATTTAGTATGATGGATTCCAAGCCTATAATTACTCCCATGATCACTAACCTCAAAAAGATAAGAAGCTCTGACTGCAATCTCATTGATCCTACTAGCTATCGTAAGTTGGTGGGTTCTCTGATGTACATGGTAAATACAAGACCTGATATATGTTTTGTTGTAAATGTTCTTAGTCAATTTCAGTTGGAGCCTCCTCATGACCATTGGATAGTCGTTAAGCAAATTTTGAGATATCTACGTGGCATTATACATCACTACCTGAATTATGATGGAAAGGAAGTTAAGTTGACAAATTTTACAGATTTTGATTGGGGTGGCAGTGAGACTGGTGGAAGAAGCACTACTAGTGGATGCTTCAGTTTGGTATTTGCAATGATTTCATGGATGAGTAGAAAACACGATCCTGTTGCATTAAGTAGTGCTGAAGCAGAATATGTTACTGCATGTAAAGTAGGAAATGAAGATATTTGGTTAAGGAATATTTTGTCAAATTTATTTGGAAAACCTATGGATCCTACAATAATAAATTGTAATAATCAAAGAAACATCAAGATGTCCAAAGACCCTATATTCCATGCAAGGACAAATCATATCAACAACAAATACCACTACATTAGGAGCTTGGTACAAGATTAGGTCGAGAAGCTAAAATATATACCAACAAATGAATAGGTAGCTGACGTGATGATGAAGTCTCTTCTCAATAAGAATTTTAAATATTATAGAAGCATGCTTGGGTTGGTTGATATTATAGATCTAGTTGATAGGGAGAGATGAAGCATTTAATGGAATATGGTTGGGGGGACATTTGGCTAGCCTATGTGTTGATGTCTAGATCCCTAAGTGGGAGGGTGGTGTTGGTCGTGGAGCTTCAACCTTGGATACACACCTAGATCCCTGGGCTGGCGATAGAGCTTATAAGCTTGATGGTACCTAAACTGACTGAAGCTTAAGTCCCCATAGTCCCACCTGGATAGATTACCTTGGTTAGGTATCTAGTCTGCAACACTGAGTGTGCTAGAACTCTTCATAGTTAATTTAATTTTGAAATATTCCATGTACTCTCATATTTATATGTAATTATGAATACCTCCCTATCTAAGAAGGAGTGTTGAAGAATGTAACTAGTTTCAATCTTCATAATCGTACTTGTCAAAAGAAACTTTATTATTAAAGAAAATGACTTATTAAAGCATGGGTTTCATGCTTGGATCAAAGTTTTCTAGGTCAAATCCTCCATTGAAGGCTTCTTATAGGTTTTTATTAAGTCATTAGAGTCATTTTCATTTTTATTAGACCCTTCTTGGGCTTTTGTATGATGTAAAAATAATTATTTTTTAGTCAAAAAGGTAATTTGTCACCTCCACACCAAGTCGACCTCGTCTCCATGAAGTTGGCATACATTAGGGAAATTTGACCCAACAGAAAGGTTGTATAAGGAGAGGAAATTTGACCCAACAGAAAGGTTGTATAAGGAGAGGAAATTTGACCTATTTGACACATTCACTCAACAAGTTCAATATACAAGCAAGAGAGGAAGAAAAAGAGTGCGAAGTAGCTATAAGAGGACGAAGTTTGGTGGGAAGGCCTAAATCAAAATTTTGGGCTATATATCTCTCACACATGCAAATTTTCTGGGAAAATTGCATGGCCAAAAATTCTTTCTCTACTGTAGGTCCAAAATCCTGAAGCTGGGGGCCGAAATTATGGGTTGAAGCTGCTACAATAAAGTTGGTACTTGGAGACTTTGATAAGGACATTATACAGGAAGGAAGGGTTGAATTGGTGGTTGGAGAAGGTATTTTTCTAGGTCTAAGAAATCTGGAAGTTTCTTATCTTGATTTGAATCTACTAAAGGAAGAGTTCTTGACTGGGTTTTCCCCTTATAGGGGTTTTGCCTTGGTTGAGCACCTACATCTAGTGTCTCTTGTTCTTGTAATCTTCATATAAATATAATTGGTAATCAATTGATGAAAGGTAAAAAAAAATAAGTAAAACAAGCCAACATAATTCATAAGTAATTATCAAGAAATAGGAATCAAAGCCTATTTCACATAAGCATTGATTTCTCAACACTAGAAGCCCAATCACTAGTTTGTGGATATTTTAACGATGTATAACACAAGGAATATAAGGAGGATTCTAAGTGGTGAGAATTTTGTATGGTGAAAAGAAATAGAGTAGCCTTAAAGCCTAAATTGGATTATAATCTCAGTAGATTATGGGATCATGATTATGTGGTGTGGGGGTTTGCCTAGAATATGTTTTAGAAAGTCCAATACAAATCCTTCAAACGTTGGATAAAGCCATGTTTTTTGAGAGAAAACTACTCATATTTTGATGCCCCTAGTGGTAGCCTAATTATTTGGATGGGATTACCACCTTATCAAAGTATTGACTTATTTGTTTTGTTATCTCTTGGGATACCAAGAAGATGCATATGCATAGAATTTGTATGAGCTGGAACCTTCCATTGTTGTAGACCCCTAGTTGCATTATCAACATTGAAATCGATTAGAACCTATTGATCCTCCTTGAAGGAGGGGGCATGTAGATTATATAGTGGAAACATGTGTTCTTTAGGGTGGTGGCCTTCTTCAAGGGTCATGTTCAACATATAGCCACAATATTTCATAATGAAAATCTACTCATCCATGGAGAATTTGACATCGTCTCCAAGTCTTTAATGGAGTCCATTCAATGAAGAAAATCATGGTTAGGTAGTAAAACTCCACCACTTCATTAGGGTTAGATGAAGTAGAGATGGAGGAACTCAAATTCACCCTCACTTACAGTTATCAAAGGGGGGTAAATATACCTACGAAGGTTTTTTCCAAAGCTCTAGTAGTCAAAGAAGTTAGCAATATGTTGATGCTTAAAAAAAATGTTTGGGTTCATTGACTAAGAGCTAATTTAGCATGAAATGTTAAACAATAATAATATGGTATTCCATTCCTAGGCATTTTGAAGAGCAAGAGGAAAACATGCTCAATGTTCTCCCATATAGGGTCACCAAGGAGCAAATACATGCATGTGACTAGGGCTTGTCCTTCAAGGACTTATTTATTATCATTCATGAAATCCTTGTTGTTAAGGCTTCTAATTTAACAACTTTTTGTTTGAAGTCTATAATTCCATGGGAGATCTTGTAGGCTATATCTATAGTTGGTGTACAAGGATTGGCAGGGAAACCATTGGAGTTTCCAACATTAACAATGGCTTAAGTTTATTATTAAAGTTGGAGAGTTAAAGAAAATCATAAGTTGGGATGCCAATGACCTTGTTGAACACTTCTACAAAATACTACACTAGGCACCTGCCTCTCACATTTAACACATTCTCTCAAAAATAAAAATGTTGTTGTACATATTGATTATCTCATGTTGGGACATTTTTGATGACATCATAATTGTATTGGAGGGCATGGAACAAGCTTGTACTTGGAATCTCTTTTTATCAATATAGATTTCAAAAAGTATATGCCAGAGTGAAATGGTTGTTTATTCTAGCTAATATTGAAGGTACTATATTTTGTGTCCTTTATTGTGGTAGTTGAAAAATTGTTCACTAAAGCCTCTAATTTCTTGTCCATTAATATAGGAAAGTTAGAGTGGGTAGGTATTCTTAGGTCCATCATGAATGGTTTGCAACTCACACTAGCATTTTATGTGATGACCATCAAATCCTTGGGCTATTCACTAAGTAACAACAGAAGGTTTAATCTAGTAAAAGGCATTACCCTCCAAAAACTTGGGGAAACACTACTAGTGAATGATCAATTTGCAAATGATTATTTCATTATCATCTAGAAGAGAAAGCTTCACGGGTTATTACAATGGAATGATTTGAGAGCTTCAATATTTACTATGGCCATGGTATCCCATGTATTAAAACATAATGTTGTCCCTAGAGCCAATGACTCATTCCTCATGATTGGTCATGGATTCAACTTGCCCAAGTTTTTAAATCTCCTATTATATTTTTTTTGTTTCATTTCTCCCTAGATATATCTTGGAGGTGGTGGTGCAAAGGGTTAAGAAAAATATTGATAAATGGATTACACATTCCGCAGTCATAGAAACAAAGTTTCATATTTTCCCAAAAGTTTTGGTTTCTACTTGAGTATTACTCATACTAGGTGCCTTCCAATATTTCTTATGAAATGTTGGAAAACCTCCCATGAGGTTGTGGGACAATAAATTTTGTTGTAATGGATTTCATCGAGTTAGTGGGATTTGTGTTGTATGGAAAAATAATTCAAGATGTTAGTCATATTCGAGGTTGGCTACAAGATTGAGCCTTGTGTGAACAATGGATACTAGATATTGTGTTTTCCTTTATCCTCCTACCTATTCATAGGTACCAAGGATCAAACAACCATAAAGTAAATGGTGGGAAATCCATCCATCTAGTAGGGTCATTAGGTAAGAAAGCACCAGAAAGGATTCATGAGACTATATATATATTTCTTGAATGGAAAACCATGAGCTCAAATATTTCTTTCTAGCTCTTCTTGTTCATTCATATCAACACTATTATATAAGGCATTTATGGAAAGTAAGTTTGGAAAGTGTTTCTTATAATTTACATTTGACAAGCTTTGCAACTAGGTAAGAAATCATAACAAGACCTTTCTTCTAATTGTTGGTCACAACCCCTACTATAATGAATATAACAAGGACTTTGTGGTCAAAATTATCTAGAAGCCTTGGGATTCCGTTAAGAAATATTTATCTTGAATGGAGCTATCCTTGTGCATTGAGCTTCATTTATTGATCAATGCTTGGTGGACTCCTCCCTTGGAGAGTGATGGTAACTTATTTGTCAAACTCCCCTAGTTCATGGCCTTGTGGTTATTCGAGGAAACGATTTTCATTACCAATGACTTGATTCACCATCCTACTTATGGATAAAAGTTACTTAGCCCCATGGCTAATATAGAGGGTTAGTTGAAAAAATATTGGTTCCTCATATTCAAGTTGAAGCCTTGATTTTTCTAGCAAACAACTTTGTGGAATCTTGTGATAAAACCTAGGAAGCTTTTCGTTCTTGGTCAATAGTCATAAGGGATCTATCTTCGGGGAGAAAATTCACATAATTGGGTTTGTGTCTACTATCCACATTGTCCTCATTATAGACACATTGAAACCTTGTAACACTTTCCTTAGTGTTTTCCCTTCCTAGTGCCACATGGGTCTAGGCTAAGCATTTGTGTTTATTCAATACCGTATGACTTCCATATCTTTGGAAGAAACATTGTTAAGAGATTATCTTCCTTAGACCTTGGAGTTTTAATGTGTTTGGATGTTCATTCAGGTTGAGATTATTTTATCTCTATGGAAAAAATACATTGAAGTTACCTTTAGTGAGAAAAAACCTTCTCATTCTTTCACATAGAGAACTAATAGTTTGATTTATGTGACACTACCCTTGCAAATTGTTTTAGAGGGATGAAAGAGATAGTTGGAAATGAATCATTTGTTGTAGTGGTTGAATTTCTTGTGGGTAGGGTGAGTGTGGGGTAACCCCTTGGAACATCCCCAACTCACTTATCATAATGTGGCAATCATAAGGCTCACCATAGGGTGGAGTAATAGGTTTTTGAGAAGTGGTATCATAGGTAGCATTGGTCTCATTCATTAACACATGTTAAAAAATTTATAATGCTTAACTTGGCCATCTTTGAAGCTACCAAGCCTCTTGATTAAGAAAATGATGGATGAGAACCAATTGTGGTTAAGGAGTTCCCCTATTATGGATTGGTGGCCATCTCCGATCATGATATTTTTCCCTTAGATGCAATTCACTTGGTGCCAACTACAACTTGACTATGTTACTATGCTTAGGGGTTATGCCTTGTTTTTTTTGGATTTGAATTATACTACACTATGCTACCATTGTATGTATTAGGTGTTTTTGCATAAGCCAATTAAACTATTAAGTTTTGATTATATTGTGATAGCGCTTGTAGAGGATACATGTGAGACTTTCTTTTTTTCCATAAAACTATTGTGCATATTAAATTTAATAGTAAAAAAAATTCCCTATACAAAAATAAAATCAGAATTTATATGGGTGATTCTTTTTTGTGAGTTAAAGATTCTATTAGTAATTGATGGTTATGTAAGGATAATGCAGTTGTATGCTAGTGGCCTACCACATGGGAAACCTAACCACTAACAAAACAAAAACTTGTCCAAAAAAGTAATTAAAATATCTAGCAAAGTAATACCATAATATAAGTATGAAAAAATTTGGAAACTTCAAAAAGACCTAAAGACCATGGTTGCCTATATATCCTGGAAGCGATGACCCTAGCTTCTTTATTAAACAAAGTACTTCACACACAAAAATTTCTAACAACGAAGAGACATATCAAATAAGTAGAATGAGAGGTGTCCACCTACATTGGACTAGGAGTAGCAGGGTTGGGGCCGTGAGGAGAGGACCCAAGATTAACAACCATATCATTATGAATAATGCATTCATTCATCTCCTTAAGTTGTAGGATGATGTCATCCAAGACTAAGAGAAGCTCTTCCTTTGTGTCATTCCTGTCCAAGAGGAATCGACCCAACACAGATTTTATATGCCAGTTGAAGCCAGTTGTATAGAGATATTGATTTTTCCTACCATGGGTGTAACCAAAATTCAACTCCCTTGCAGACACAGATTCAATTGCCTCAAAGTCTAAGATACATCGACATTCCCCCCAATATCAACTTCAATCTCATTAATATGAGTTCGTATTTAATGAGGAATATAATCCCTATAGATTTGAGCTAAGGTTTCAACACATGAATGAGTTCTCAATCCCCCCCATGTGCCTCTACATCCTCCATTGTTGCGATAACATGCCTGTTCATGAACCATTGTGACTAATGCGAATTCTAGCCAAGAAACCCAAGATCAAAATGACAAAGTAAAAGAAATCAAAAGTGAGGAGATGAAATGAAGGGAGAGCGAATATAATGGAGGCCAAGAATCATTGAGAAAAAGAATGGATGAAGAGAAACTTGTCTAGAAAACAAGCAGATTGTGGGAGCCAATTCCAAGAAAGAGAATGATGATCACCAATCTTGGATGCCAGAACCCAAAGTTACACCATTAAGATCCATAAGCACATCTGAGAGTGAAGGTCGTCAAAGCTAGAGTTGGAAGATGGAGGAATGCAATGATATCCACGTGGTGATTAAAAACCAGATAAGGCTCTCGATTGTATCTAGAAATTTCCATTCATAACAATGAATTCACATGCTCTTGCATTATATCAGGGCAAACTTGAAAGGCGTGAGGGTGGCATGTTGAGCTCTTGCGCAGGGAAGGTGGCAATTCCCTTACTGTCATTTCCTAGTGATGCATTACTTATCACCCAATGCGTGGTATATGGATCATTTTAAAACTAATCTTTCACAGACATTATTGTTGGGTATTTGTTATATTCCTTGAGTAGTTTTTTGCATCCATTTTTTGTGGTTTTCAACACACAATTTTCACTTTTAGCAATTTTGGGGCACATGTTGGTTCAACCCATGGTTTTGTAATTTCAATTAAAAGACTACAATTGTATTCTAATCCAGAGTTAATGGTTTGGGGTTTATTGATGCTACAACATATGCATACTATATTGTAAAATTGTAAAGAAATAATATATACTAAAAAATCTTTTTGGTTTCTCTTGTTTGGTGTTTGAGGGTAAATTTCTATGTTAATGTGCATGTACGCCATTGCATCTTTATTTTTTTAATTAAGAATATATTTGTAGAAATTAACTAAATAAAGTTAAAACCTACAATTATGAGAGATTTCATCAATAATGTTTCGTGAATCAATAAGTTTATAAAAAAATGGTTTAATATGATGTTTATTAGTGTTTTTATTAGATCTCTTGTTAATAAAACAATAAATATATTAAAAATTAAAATTTAATGAATTATAATTAATAAAAAAATATTACTTTCATAAAATTTTAAGTGATTACTTAAATAATTTATAAAAAAATTAAGGTAGTTAAGAGCTTAGATGCACCTAAAAAAACCAAATATGTGCAACATTTGTATTGTAATGATAATCATCATTATAAATGTAAATAGTTTATTTACCCAAAAATACAAAATTACAATCCTATTTAGTATTTATTTTAAAATCATATATACTATTTATTTCAATCATCAACACTTCAATATTGTAAGTTTAGACAAGTTAAGATGACAATGATACTCTAGTTTTAATGTTTTAGAAAAAAAAAAAAAAAAAATCATTCACGAAAGTCTTGACCTGTAAGATTTTTATATAAAACTTTAATTTTTAAAGTGGTATAGAATTTCAAATAAAATTTATATATATTCATTATAAAGAATTAAAAAAAAAACAACAAAGTAATTTGCAAATATAAATGCATAAGCCAAATACGAAATGCTCAATGGAAGAAAATTAAATAATAAAGAAATTACAATATATTAAAATGATAAGTAAAATAGAAATTGAATGTTAAAAGCTTCAAATAAATCGAACATTAAACATAAGTCACTTATAAAGTGAAGATAAATTCAACATCGAAAAAACGTTGAGAAAATTTCACTTTACCTCTCTTCGTCACTTTTTGAGAAAATCCCATAGAAAAGTAAGTGTGGATGTGAGAAGTAATAAATTGCATAAATGCTCTCAAATATCTAGCATAACTCTCTTTCTATGAACTCCTCCTACATTGATTTCCATCTTATTTTTTATTCTCTTCTAACAATTATTAGTTACAATAATTTTATTTTCGCTTGATAATTATTTACGAAAATTAAGGAGAAGTAAGATTAAGGACCTATTAAATTTAATTGAGAAAGTAATTAAGGGATTATGTTTGTGAATTTACATAAAATAGGTAAAGGTCTCACTAGACATAAATAAAATTAAATTTATGCTTTTATTTGGCCTTTGCATTCCCTTGTAACTTCTATGATAGATTCCAAAAATAACATATATAAGATAATATACATGCCATGACAATAACATGAATGGACAACCAGAGATACCAGCATCATAACCTTGTCACTCCATTTATCAAAACAAATTCAAGATATGATATTTTATCTTCAAAAATATCATAGACATCATAGTTTTTAAGTCAAAATTTAAAATGTCTTAATCAATCAAAATAATATGCATATGATCATACTATAACCATAAAGTTAAAATAAAACATTAATATCGATAGATTTCAGGATAAATGTCCAGATGTGAGATTTCCCTCTTACAATCTCATTCAATCTTCTTGGTCTCTAATCTGCAGTGGGCAAAGACAAATTGAAAAAACTTAGTGCTAAGGGATTTGACAAGTGGTTGTTTTCCTTTTTCAATATCTATAAAGTTACTTAAGTGGGGAGAATTTGATTAATTTCAATAAGTTGCTTTTGTTGTGGAAATAAGTTTGCAAAGGTCACAAAAGGGGAGGTGGTTGGCACATGTGGTTTCAATTGGGTATTTGGCCAATGAGCTATCCCAAAGAAAGGTTTGTTTAGGTTCCCCCCACCCATCATTTATAGGATTAGGATTAACATGAGGGATGATTTCTATGTTGGTTGAGGCTATAAGCGGGGTTTTGCAGATTCCCTATGTGTGAAAGTTCGTTGAACTCATCAGAGTTTACATCAAAATGCATAGAAAACTTTATCCTTTTATGCATGCCTTTTTTTCCAAATGGAATTTAGTATTATGCCTTGTCATCTTCATGAAATATGAGAAGCTCTTCTAAAGATACTTGATGGGCCCTTACAACGACCATCTTATAGACCCATCAATTGCACCATTTTGCCTCTTTTTCAAAAAATCCACATGATTTGACCTTATTTGATCTATAATGTGGGCGTTTTGCATATTTATCACAAGTTGATTAAGGTTTCTTGAATGATTTGGTCACACTCATGGTTTACTTAAATTTTGGTGCAATTAGTGTATTAATATGGCATGATAATATGGGGGAATTTATGGCCAAAAACCTGAAGATAAATGAAGGATATTGTCCGTGATGAAGTTGGCACTTGGCCCAAGACAACTTCAATCCACTCAAAGATACCTCAACCATCTTAGAGACCAAATCCGTTCAAGTAGAGTTGATCCTAGAAACAAGATCCCTTAATTTTAGGATTTAGAGGGGAACTAGCCCATATATCAAGGGCGCTAGTCCTTGCCTTCCATGTTGTTGGTAACGGGATCCCCCAAGGATAGTTTTGGGGCTAAAAGCCCATGTTTTGGGTCAAATTTTGTAATAAAAGTGTAAAGTCTTTGCATTTTGTGGTCGCAGAGCGTGAAGGTGTCATGAGTCATAAAGGGTTGTCTGCCCTTATTTTGTAAAGTGTAAAGTCAGCTATAAAGATCTACCTAAAAAGAGCAAAGTAAGTAAGCTCTAAGAAGTGAGTTAAGTGAGAAGTCTTGAGCGATAAGGAGAGAAGTCTAAGTTTCAGGTCGTAGCGTAGGTAGAGGCTCTGCAGTTGAGTGCGTAGAGGCCTAGGGTAAAAGTCCGCAGCTGAGTGTGTGGACCCCTGCAGCTGTGTGTGCAGGGCAGATAGAGTTTGTAATCATCTGAAGATATCAATAAAGAGAAGCATTCTACAAATTTTGTGTCTTTGTTTCCTGTTAATGCATCTTGTCATATTGTGTATGGATTTCATTTACAATGCTTATGTGATGCACGAATGTATGTAATTACGTTGGTTAATTGAACGCAAGTAAGAATATTTGTTTACACGGTGCTAACTGTGATTGTTTAGTAAGATAATTAAACACTTAAGGATAGCTTGGAAACCTATTATATACACTGCTTTAGCAGCATGAAAGTACCTGAACTGAAGGTTAGGGCTGCGCGAAGGTCAATCATACCCTTTCGCGGAGGTATCGAAGGGCGAAATAAGGGGCTAGACAGACAAAGCCCTAGAACTTAACGACCTGTGCGAAAGCAAGAACAGAAGGAATAAACCAACATCATGACCATCTCAGGGTGCGGAAACTTGGTTCCAGCATCCTACCATACTGCTTCAGGTGAGACTTCAGTCCGCGCTCCGTGGGCTGATGCTAAAAGGGATAGAAGTGTAGGGATTTGTTTGGCTAACTAACATTGAACCTGGGTCAGGCCCCACATAGCCAACAAATGGTTCTGTTGTCGGGACTGAAATCTGCATAAGAGATGTGTGATGTCATATCATTGAAATCCAACTAAGAAAGAGATTGGAGACTGGTTGGATGGGAAGATCCACGAATTTGCGGTGCAGGAGAATAGAAATCCATGTCTGACAAAGGAAGAGTAGCTGGACAGGTACCTATATACAGAAATCCACGAGATCTTTTTTTGTTCCTTTTAGGTTGAGCTATATGAGTGGATCACAAAGCTAGCGGATAGCCAAGGAAGGTGGAGACTTGACGGTCCTATTGTTTGGACCTCAGAGCTAGTAAAAATACTGGAAGCCTCTAAGGATAAGATCACTTGCGCTGTTGATCATTGGCTCGATCACGTCATAGGAGGGTTTGTGACTGAATTCGCGATCGATATCTCAGTAAGCTACAATGAGGCAGAGCGACACTTTTTCAAAGGTATGTGAGGTAAGTACTTAAATTCTTTGAATACCTGGATTAAAATGTTATTGTGTGAAAAACAGGCTGTGTAGCTACCTTAATGTTCGGAGCTACGTGAAGCGGAAAGACTTACAAGAACAAAGGGAGAAAGGGTCCCGAATATAGTCCATTGGTTTCACCTCCATTGGGTGACGAAGAGGGAGTAGCGTAGGCTTCTCCGCAAAGTGATATTCAGTTAATAAGACAAGGATTCCCACAACTTCTGCCTCCACCCACACCACCTCCAACTTCACCACCATCACCTACGACTTCACCGATACCACCTCCACCTACGACTTCACTGATACCACCTCCACCTCCACTGCAGTTCAGCATGGCAAATTTAGTAATGCTGCCTTTGTTCAAAGGCTTGGGAAATGAGGATATGAACCAGTTCTGGTTCGTCGTGAAAGTTGTATGGGAAGCTCAGGGTGTTACGGATGATCACATGAAGAAGGAAACATTGGTTAGTGCCTTGCGGGATCGCGCGCTAGCCTGGTACATAAAGTACTATAATGATAACCCAAACGCTAGGGTGGCGGACATCCAAACCACATTGAATAAAGAGTTTAGTAGGCCTAAATCCGAGGCACAATTGATTGTAGGGTTCAAGGAAATGGCGATGAAACCAAGCGAGACAGCTTGGGAATTAGAACATAGGTTGAAGTGTAAAATCCGTAAAGCAAATATGAACTTAACAGATGGACAACACCGCGAATGTTTCGTGGCTTTGCTCCTGCCACACCTAAGGGTTGCATTGTCACAACAGAAGATAACGACTCAGGAAGAGGCCTTGGAGATTGCAATGAGACTGCATGAAACACCGATGCAGGATCTGAATCTTGGGGTTCAGAATATCCATGCGTAGTTGCAAAATATTTTCCTTGAAATGCAAAGTTTGAAGCAAGACAGAACAATTCGACCGGAGGTGCGTGAAGAGGTATGGTGCCTGAAATGCAAGGGTCAAGGGCATGACAAAGACCATTGCCCAGTGTTTGTGAACTACATTGCAGGATGGGGACCGATGCCCTTGAGGCTGGAAGCTCAAGCAGGACTAAGCGCGGGGCCTACATTGTGATGCGATATATGTCAGGTAGCAAGAAAACATATGATGGATAACTCTCATTTACTGTAGAAGTTTGTATAAACACCACAGGGACTGTTCTGCAACTTCTGTAGGTCAGTAGGGCACGATGAATGCAACTACAAAAGCTATGAATTGATGATGGACAGAACATCCGCCTATAGGATTCAAGCAGAAACGCGACCCCCTCACTAGAGCATAGGGATAGCATGAACATGATTTCAGGGGCATGGATGAGGCTGAGGCAGAGGAGGACCTCACAAAGGTCAGGGACAATTAATCTGCTACAATTGCGGAGGACCAAGACACCACGCCCGTGATTGCACTAACCCAACGCATTCTTCATGCAAATATTGCACTCTGTTTGATCATGAAATGAAGGATTGTCCTATGCTGATAGTGAGGATACGCGACAAAGGGGCACTACCTCCTCAGAACCTGTAGATGATGAGGTCTAAGCCTCGTGAAGAGGATCCGAATGTGAATATAGTGCTCCGAAGTGGGAGTGCAACATGGGATGATAAGGGGAAACAGTCTAAAGACAACGCATGGGTTCGCAAAGCTTTGGTGAAGGAGGCTGAATTTGATTTGGAGTGCGCACGTGTAACATTCATGGAAGCAAAGAAGAGCTCCGTTGAGGCCTCCACCTCAGGGAGAAAGGATAAGCCAGATCAGGACATGGACCCTTCTATGCTTACGACCTTCCTAGAGACCTGCATGAAGTTGTTGCGCGATAACAAGGCCATGAAGGGATTACATGAGCTTATAAATAGATGCGTCGGAAACACTCAGGGTGAACCACGCATGGTACGAAAGATTGGTAAGCATAAAACAAGGACAGGACGAGAGATGAGACTAACCGCACATATAGGAGAATACGAAATGGATCAGTTTATTTTGGATCTGGGGTCAGACGTGAACGTCCTACTGAAGCAGACTTGGGAACGGATGGGAAGACCCATGCTGTAGTGGTCTCTTATTCAATTAAGGATGGAAAATCAGTAGAAGATCATCCCCATGGGGCAGCTGCAAGGGGTAGTTGTAGGTATTGAAGGCGCGAACGCGTTGGCTGACTTCGAAGTAATAGAAATTGTGGATGACAGAAACCCCTACCTTGTGCTCCTTGGCATTGATTGGGCTACTGATATGAATGGGGTAATCAACCTTAAGAAGTGAATGATGATATTTGAGAAGAAATCGCTCCGTGTAATAGTACCCCTAGACCCTGCTGAAGGATGGCGCTATACTGAACCATGTCGCGATTATGAGAATGATGACAATCTGGACTGTATCTATAAGATAACAGCGTGAGACCAAGATTAGGTGAATCCAACAACGGATGGACGAATTAGATGGGATCGCGAGAGTTCCTGCACTTCAGACTCTGATGAAGAGTTAGAGCGCTGGTAGAATCGGTTACACGAAGTAACCACACTGAGTTGTAGCATGATGACCTGATCGTTGCGCTATGTGTCGTCAGAGGAAAGAAATTTGCCCATTTATGATGGCTTGAATGATGTAGATGTATTTTTGGATGCATTTGAGAGGGAGGTACTAGAAAAGCAGTGCTTCCAGGCTTTGGACTGGGCACTGCGCACTACACCTGCAAGATGGTGGGGTACACACAAGGGTAGCTTTGATGACTGGCGTGAGTGTAGGAGGATGATGAGAACACACTTTGGGAAGGACGATCCACGTGCACACTTAGCCAAATGGGCCGAGGCTTATGGAGCAAAGGCCCAACCTGAATGGGTGCACTTGTTTTGTCACACCTTGGATGTCATCCCGATGAACTGGTACTTGGAAACAGAGCTCTGTGGGATATTCTGTGTGAAGGATTCATAATGACATTCAACTTTGAAGATGGGTTTGACTATATTGATGAAGCGCTACAAGAAGTGAAAGCGACAATATTTAGGATACAGTAGGATCCTTTGGACTTGATTCAACCCGATTGGACTACTCAACTAAGTCACATGCTGGAATGCTATAACGTAGCCGCTGAAGAAGAAGATAAGATCCACGAAAGATCAAGATCCCTTAAACAAAAGTTAACCGCGAAGTTTAAGGACTGTAGTTTGAGAATCCTGATATAACTGCGCCACTGAAAATGAAACAAGTAAACATTGGTATGGAGGTAGAGCCCAAATTTGCGAAGATTGGAGATTACTGGGATGACGTGATGGTAGATAAGGTCATTGAATTGCTCCGCGAATACCAAGATTTGTTCCCTACCAAGTTTACAGATCTAAAAGGGATAATCAGGGCCCTAGGTGTTATGAAGATCACATTGAAACTTGACGCGAAACCGATTAAGCAAAGGCCTTACCATCTCAATCCAAAGTATAAGGAGAAGGTCCTCTTAGAGCTAGAAAAGATGCTCACGACAGGCATCATTGAGCCCGTAGAAGAATCTGATTGGGTAAGCCCAATGGTGGTATAGGAGAAGAAGCAGAAGGATGAAATAAGGATATGTGTAGATCTCAGGAAGTTGAATGACTCTTGTGTACATGATACTTTCCCGACTTCGTTCATTGATGAAGTGTTGGACAATGTAGGTGGCCAGGAAGAATATTCCTTCACTGATGCGTTCTCTGGGTACCATCATATCAAAATCGTGCCGGAGGATAGGAGAAAGATGAACTTTGCAACTGAGTGGGGGTGTTTTCAATACACTGTAATGCTGTTCAGATTGAAGAATGCACCTACGATTTTTTTGCCCGTAGTCGTTGATGCATTCAAGGAATTTATTCACAAGTTTCTGGAAGTGTACTTTGATGACTAGACTGTGTTTGGGATGGTGAAGCGCCTTGTGGCAAGATTGTGCCTAATGTTAGATACCTGTCGAAGATACCAGATCGTGCTCAATTTGAATAAATGCATGTTTTGTGTTCCTTTTGGGACCCTGCTAGGTCATGTGGTTTGTAGATAGGGACTGATGGTAGATCTCGCGAAGATTGCCATGATACTTAACTTAGAAGCACCAAGGAATGTGAAACAACTGTGTGATACCCTAGGACATACTGGATATTACAGAAAGTTTATCAAAGGCTATGCCCAGATCACTGCGCCTATGGAGAAGTTGTTGAAAAAATTTGTCACGTTCTGCTGGAATGAGGACTGTAAGAAAATCTTAGATGTATTGAAAGAAAAGATGGTCACCGCATCGATTCTAGTCTTCCTAGATTGGAAGAAGGAGTTTCATGTACATGTTGACACGTCATGTATAGCGCTGGGCGCAGTACTGACACAGGTTGGTGTAGGAGACTTGGACCATCCTATAGCGTTTGCAAGCAAAAGGTTATCCAATGCAGAGAAGAACTATTCCACCACCGAGTGCAAACGGTTAGCCATGTATACACGCTCCAAAAGTTTAGACACTATTTGTTGGGTGCCCATTTTAAGACGTATACAGATCATTCCGCGTTGAAATACCTGGTTAATAAGTCTTGTTGGGGGGGAGAATTTATAGGGGTTGTTGTCGTTCCAAGAGTATGATTTTGAAGTTATTGTGAAACTTGGATGACTAAACACGGGACCAGACCATCTGTTGCGCATAGAAATAGGGGATTTCCTAACGCACAACTATTTACAGTGCGTGTCACAGATGGTCATTTTGAAGATATCATACACTTCCTAATGATAGGAACTGCCTCGGAAGGTTACATTGTCCAGCAGAAGAAGTAGTTAGTGGTGCGCACGACAGATTTTTCTATCATTGCTAGGCATCTGTACAAAATGGGGTCTGATGAAATATTGCGACAATATGTAATGGAGTTTGAAAGGAGAAGTATCCTCGCGGACGCTCATGGGGGCGTCGCGGGAGGACATTATGCAGGGAGAGAGACTGCACAGAAGATTCTACGCGCTGGATTGTTGTGGCCAACCCTCCATCAGGATTCAAAAGCTTAATGCAAAGCATGTGATGTGTGTCAAAGAACTGGCAAGCCATCACATAGGGATGAGCTGCCTCTGAATCCACAGGTAATGTTACAACCCTTTGAGAAATGGGCGACAGATTTTGTGAGACCCATTTAGCCCCAAGGAAAGTGATGAGCCCTAGAAATGGGTAATTATATGGGCTCATTTTTCCTCTTATTTCAACTTAATCCACCATTATCATTAGTTTATTGCATGTTTTTAAATATATTTATTCTAATAGAGTGAATTGGGTTAGTCATTTTGCCATGTAGTCTAATGTGTGCCTTATGCAGATTTTTTGGTCAATTTTGGACAAATTCAAGGAATTTATGAGCAAATGGCAGCCAAAACTCGAGGGAAATAGGGAAGAGGACTTGTAAGGGGGGTGTCTCCTTCATTTATGACCCCTCTCCTCGAATCCTCCATCAGAAACTCATAGCACAAAGGTCCACATTGATGATTCCAAGGGGCAGTCGAGCAAGTAAAGTAGGACTGTTGTTTATCTCCAGTTCTAGGAAGCCGAGTTCCTTGATTTTAGGAGGACTGTTGGAGGACTCCATTTGTATAAATAAGGGGGCTTAGATCCTCAGTAGGTTAACCAGTTATTAGTATATTTTTGCACTTTTATGCATCATTGTGTTGAGCTCACTTTCGAGTTCCTTTTTTAGAACAGTTTATGTAATGTAACTGCTATTTTTTATAATGAAGATGAAACAGTTTTTGAGCCAACACTGATCTCTTCCAGAGTGTTGAATCTCTTGGGTTAGGGCCCCACCCAACCTTCCTAGCACCTCCTTCTGTGTACTTATATGTTTTTGCTTCAATTCATGAGTTAATTTCTGTTGCATAAATTCGTTTTACTTTGTTAGATTATGTTGCTTTTGATGGTTAGTATAGTTGTTTTTGTTTAGTTGCTGAAGTAGGTTACTGCAATGACAAAATAAGATTCACAAAGGAAAACAATAGGTCTCAATCTCCTTTCTCCCTCCCTGGGACTATGATTTGAGGTCAGGGCACTATTGTTGCCACCAAAAACAAATATTTTGCTCTTCCATGCAACTGCTAGTGTGATACTTTGATTTGGAAAGGTTGATATTGGTTCAGATTCAGTTGCCTAGATCATTTCCTGTTCTTTCACCATAGTTCTCTCTCATGCTTTACTGTTCATAGGTTACTATTCAGCAGTTTCTGTTTGTAGGTAAGAAGTTAGGTCAGGCTAGATAAAGTTTTGTTTTCATGATACAGTTAGTTCTTTCTTTGGTCAGTTTTGATAAGTAAGTGTGTAGATCTCTTGCAGGACACATCAGCTCACCATACACCCATAGAACATCTAGAATCAGTTCACTTCTTATAGGTTTCCCAACTCATTCGCAACATTTCGCCAATCTGCCATAATTTCTGCGTTTTTTTCTATAAAGCTGCTTTCTTGCCATTTGAACAAATCCAACCATCACGTTCATCCCTGATCTTCCTTGACAAGTTCTAGACACCTCAATACCTTCATCTGGCCTTTAGTTCCCCTTTTCGATCATTTTTCCACCTTCAAAACTCCAAAAATAGCTCTTGGCCTCCTCTTGTAGATCCTCCTGTAGATCCTCTTGTAGATCTCATGCAGCGTCTTGTAGAACTTCCTGTTAGTGGTTTTTTGAAATTCGATCACTATGGAAGTCTTCAGAAGGGTACTAGGGGCTTCCTAGGACCTCTCCACACCTTCCTCACCCTCTGCAAAATCCAACTCCATCTTCCCTTGCCACCAAACCTCTGCACAGTCACAACCAGATAAATCACAAACATAATAATTTCACATTAAAATACTCAAAAGCACAAAAAGGTGATATCTTCTCATTTATTTTCAAAAGTAGCCTGAATAAATGCAATTTACCTTTTCAGTAGTCAATGGCACTCATTTCATTAGTTTCCATCTCTTTTCTTGCAAAAGTAGGGTTAATAGGTAAATTAGGGTTTTCTAGGGTTTGCACTACATTTCAGTTTTCCTTCTCTTCCTGCAAGTAGAATAGCCCCTGTAGAGTTAGTTTTCTTTCATCACAGTTAAAAGATTCTTATGAGAACTCATAGAAGTTGGCTTAAGCTCCTAAGTGAACTTGCGCCAGCTGACCAAGTGACAGTCTGCAGTAAGAGCTAGTACTTGTGCATACAACATCGTCGCTTCCAAGTTTGTTACGAACTAGCAAGTAGATAAAAGTAAAGAAGGAAGCCCTAGGAGTTGCAGCATTATTGCTGCAATACTAGTGCCCACCAGAAAGAAGACAAGAGCAAGGTACATTATCACCGTGACAGAGTATTTGACTCGATGGGAGGAGGCATAGCCTGTGAAGGATTGTATAAGCACGACTACTGCAAAATTCCTCTTTGAGTATGTACTGACATGATTCGGGTGTCCAAATATTTTGATGAGTAATCACGGTATGCACTTTCTGAATGAGACGATTAGCGTGCTGGTGGAGGAATTTAGGTATATCACCAGAAGAGCACACCTTATCAACCACAGGCTAATAGAACAGTAAAAGCATTCAATAAAGTGCTAAAGAATGCATTGACCAAGGTTTGCACCACTCAGCGAAGTGATTGGGACCTGCACATACCCACAGTACTATGGGCCTATCGGATGACATGCAAGAAGTTGATTGGACAAACATCCTTTAGGCTTGTATATGGCGTTGAAGCAGTGATGCCCATGGAATACATTATGCCTAGTTTGCGGATAGCAAAACTAATGGGCATGACAGATCACAGAGCCTTGGAAGAAAGGCTCGCACAACTGGCTGAGCTTGAGGAAAAAATATTTCTAGCTGGATTTCACCAACAGGTCCAAATGCAGTGTGAAAAATCATGGCACGATCAACACATTAAGCTGCACACCTTTAATGTAAATGACCTGGTCTTATTATATGATAGCAAGTTTGATAAATTTCCAAGAAAATTTAGAATGCACTGGTTAGGGCCTTATGTCATTAAGGAGATTACTGACGGATGAGTAGTTCATCTAGTCAAATTGAATGGAGATCCCTTCCCAGGAAAGGTGAATGACAGTCGATTGAATCCATACACTAGTGGTTCGGCGATGTGACTATATGAAGGTAGCATAGTCTTAGCGCTCCAGGCAGCTGAAAGGAGGCGCGAGACTATAAACTACACTTCCTGGGTTGGGGAGCTGTGCGACTAGAGGATTGCGTAAATCAAGGAAGTATCAAAGGGTTCGTGGCAATTCAAAGGGAGTTGCGCTACCCAGGGAGAAATCACGTAGGTTGGCCAAAAAGTGATCATTAAAGTCACTATTCATGATTTGACGGTAGAAATGCGACCAAATGGAGCGAGCGACCGACATTTAAGACAAAATTTATGGGTCAGATCCTTGAAAATATGCCGCTAATCTGGCATTAATGAACTAAATATGGGGGGAACAGTCAGATTTGAATTCAAAATTCCCTATAAATTTCAAGTGGTTGTCCAGCGAAAAACACCTGGCATTTTGAGAATTGAGTTGTTGAGCTCCCAGAAACATATGAATCGAGAATTCTTCGAGGCTTTAATAGAGAGTTCAGCGTTTGAGAACTTACTAGAGACGTCATGAGCATTGTTGATCCCTACAATAGTTTGAGCAGCATCAACAACTCATATGGGGGGCCATCCTGATAGGTCTGTAGGAGCTGCAAACCCATGCATCACAGCTGGCACAATGTCCACTAGCCTTGCTATTGACACTTTAGAAGCTGCCGAGATGCTGCGCATGAAGGCCTCCAACGAGATAGTGTTGCCCGATGGAGCACTGACCATAGAGAATGAAGCTGACAGGCCCACTGTCAGCACCCTCAAGGGAGTAGGGTTGAATATGGAAATGTTCCCTAGTGAAGCGCTCCACCTATTGCAGGATGGAGTGATTGCAGAATTGAGGGACCATGAACACCGCACCCTACATGTGATCAGTGAGCAGCGAATTAACAATGAGCAGATGGCACTACAATGAGACTCTGCCATCACTGCCATGACCGATGCGACCAACGAAAACAAGTGTATGATGCAAGTCGTGGAGGAGGCATATCGAATGGTCCCAAGGTTGGCCATTCCTGAGGAAGAAATAGTCGAGGTGCGCATTCACAAACTGGCTACAGGGGTGCACGACGCTTGTATAGAGATGGCATGGATTCAGTTGGAGTTGAACCTATAGATCACCGAATTATAGTTGAAGGCCCAGCCTTCAACTCCGCAAGAAGTGAAGGAGAAATGTGCAACTGTTGTCACAGACGCAATAGCGGTGGTTGATAGTGCTATAGCGAACTGCACACAACTCTTTGAACAATCGTTCGAGGTCTTGACGAGCCTGCAGTAGGACCCTAATGTACAGTGACTGGAGACAGAAGCGTGTGAGCTACAACAATGCTATGATGAGGCCCCCAACAGAAGCACTGGCAAAGTTACTGGAGGCTAAGCAGCTGAAAGAACAGGTGGATGCAGCGCAACACAAGGAAGCAGTGCTGAAGGTGCGACTAAAGCCTTGAATGGATGAGGCTTATGCGGTTATGACCTCTATTGAAGGAAAGCTTGCGACTCTGCAAGAAACTCAGCAAAATCTTCAGACTGACAGTTCAGGAGCAGTGATCGAGCAGATGGTCGAAGATGCAAAGTAAGCTGCCACACAATGCACTTCTGAGGTTGCGGTCATACAGGTCAAGCTGGGGGGTCTTCGCGTTAAGATCTCTGCGCCTGTTGAGTGACTCGAGGAGGACGAGTCACGATGTTTGTGTTGGGGGCCTGTTGGGAACGAGATCCCCCAAGGATAATTTTGGGGCTAAAAGCCCATGTTTTGGGTCGAATTTTGTAATAAAAGTGTAAAGTCTCTGCATTTTGTGGTCGCGGAGCGCGAAGGTGTCATGAGTCATAAAGGGTTGTCTGCCCTTATTTTGTAAAGTGTAAATTCGGCTGTAAAGATCTACCCATGGTCTGTGGACCATGGGATTGTATAAAAAGAGAAAAGTAAGTAAGCTCTAAGAAGTAATAAGAAGTAAGTTCAATGAGAAGTCTTGAGCGATAAGGAGAGAAGTCTAAGTTTTAGCTTGTAGCATAGGTAGAGGCTTTGCAGCTGAGTGTGCAGAGGCCTAGGGTAGAAGTCTGTAGCTAAGTGCGCGGACCCCTGCAGCTGTGTGCGTAGGGCGGATAGAGTCTGTAATCATCTGAAGATATCAATAAAGAGAAACATTCTACAAATTTTGTGTCTTTGTTTCCTATTAATGCATCTTGTCATATTGTGTATGGATTTCATTTACAATGCTTATGTGATGCACGAATGTATGTAATTACATTGGTTAATTGAACACAAGCAAGAATATTTGCTTACACAGTGCTAACTGTGATTTTTTAGTAAGATAATTAAATACTTAAGGATAACTTGGAAACCTGTTCTATAAGCTGCTTTAGCAGTGCGAAAGTACTTGAACTGAAGGTTAGGGCTGCGCAAAGGTCAATCACAGCCTTTCGCGGAGGAATCAAAGGGCGGAATAAGGGGCTAGACAAATAGAGCCCTAGAAATTAACGACTTGCATGAAAGTAGGAACAAAAGGAATAAACTGACATCACGACCATCTCAGGGTGCGAAAACTTAGTTCTAGCATCCCTCCATATTGCTTCAGGTGAGACTTCAGTCTTAGCTCCGCAGGTTGATGCCGAAAGGGCTAGTAGTGTAGGGATTTGTTTGGCTAACTAACACTGAACATGGGTCAGGCCCCACACAACCAACACATGTATGAAAACAATATTTTCGACTTAGCCTTCATATTCAAAATATTAATGTATTTTTTCTTTGCAACATCTTAGAGCTCTAGAGCTAGTTAGTCTCAATTGAACTATGTATCTTGTTTTCTCATCAATTTAATGGAGTTTTTTTGTTCAATGTGTTAATGGTGATTATATCAAGTCCTCTAAGAACTTTGGGGAGTTCAACCCAAAATATTTCTAAGGAACCTATTGTATTACATTATATTCTCACTTCTTTGCAGTATTCTTATTTTCAACATCTTACTTTTATAGAATTTGTTCATAGTATAGTTGGCCATTTTTTTTTGATAAGTGAGTTTCATGATGCAATCACTTCTTCTTTAGAATAAATACATATTGCATTGTTTGTTTTAGGTTATCTAAGTGGTTTTCATTAGTAAAGAGGAATTTCCCCCCTCCTTTAGCACTATCTAATTTTCTATGTATCTTTCTTGTAAAACTATTATTTATCCTATATGAATGACTAGTTTTACTTTTTGCACTTCATCTTGCTTAATAAGTAATGATGTCTTGGCCCACAAAAATGATATGGGCTATGTTGGTAATAGAAAGGGGAATGCGAGATTTTAATATTTATGCAAGATAGCTTCATGTTTACTTTTTCAAGTTGATTTGTTTTCTATAATTTAGTTTAACATTTGGCTTTCTACAATTAGTTAAGAAGAACAATTATCTTCTTTTATTCCCTATAATAGTTGGGTTTTCTTAGATTAATGGTTAAAATATATACATGATTCTCTTAATTTGTAATAGCTTAGTTGATTTCCATCTTTCATGTTAATTGATTGACTTTCATTAATGAATTTCCCCTTAACATGAGCACAACATCTCAATGAGCTAGTTGAGGATTCTGAATAGGGAGCGACAGGTGCGAGCTGGTAACAATGGAGGGGCAAGGAGGGGGGAGCTCCACTCCCTCCTACAGTCAGGTAGTAGCGGACAGAAACAAGGAGGCGGGTTCTGATCGATTCAAAAAACCAATGGAGGCAGAAATAGAGAAAATAGTTAAAAAAAAAAAAAAAGCCAAAAAGCATCAAATCTCATGAATAGGAAAAGCATCAAGAGGAAGTCAGAAGAGAGAAGAAGATAGGTGACAGTAGTCAGAGAACTAAGCACAAGACTGTGACTGGACCCTGTAAACCCAAGCCAACTATTAAACCCCGGGTTGTCTTAAATGATCCAGTGCTACAGGTGCACAGAGATCACATGGCGACTTATGCAGTTATATGCAAATTTATGGGAATATGGCCAACGGAGAAGGATTTGTACACATGGATAAGAAATTACTGGAAGCCAAAGGGAGAAATAACCCTTCATCTTGGGTCCAAGGGTTTCTTGACAGTGGTTTTCACAAGCCTAGAGGATAAAGACAGAGTGTTCGAAGGAGGACTATATTTCTATGTAGCTGCAGGACTCTACATGAAACCATGGGTGATGAATTTTGTACCGAAGTGAGAAACATTCACTTCGGTACCGGTATGGATTAGAATCTACTCCCTACCTTTAGATTATTGGCTGCCTGAATCATTAGAAGCCATAGGCAATAAATTAGGTCATTTTTTAAAATATCAGACGCACTTCTGCGAGGCAAATATACCTCCTTCGCTTGCATATGTGTAGAAATGGACCTATCAAAAGCAATTTCTGACAAAATTATTCTAGAAGTATATGATGAAGAATGGGTGCAGGCGCTGGACTACGAACATGTCCCATTCAGATGCTGTAAATGTCATGAACATGGGAACCTCTTCAGAGACTACCCACTTAACAAACTAGAGGAAAACATGAAAACCAACATAGGCAAAGATCCTGAAGGCTTTACCAAGGTGGGAAGGCAGAGGGAAAGGAGGGGGCAAGAAGTACCAAAAGAAACCTAGCGAAGGTAAGCAACCAAGTCGTAATAGTTTCAAGATTTTAGAAGAAGAAGGTGGGAACAATGGAACGGACAAGGCACCTGAGGATAATCTTGTAGAGAAGGAAAAAGATGATAGCATGGAGGTCATACATGAGAACAACAAACTAAAGGAGGATCTGCCAAGCGCTATGGAACTGGGTAGGACCATGAGATGACCCCAAGTGAAGTTGGTACAGAGGACCATGAAATACAGGAGATTCCTGAGAGGGAGAATCTTGATCTAGAAAAGTCCCTGGAGCAGGGAACCAACAGAGGTTTTGATTCTCTACCACAAGAAGAGTTTGATAGAGTACAATAGCTCTTCCTCTGGAGATCTCAGGCAAAGGCTGCTGGAGTCAAAAGGAACCATGACAACGAAGAAAATAGAGGGGTAAAACCGATGGAAGTAACATAAGGACACTCTATCAAGAACCCAAGCAAGAAAAGAGGAAGGAAGAGACAAAATGAGCTACTAACAGAGTGTGGGAAACTCATGATTAACTCAGGCAAGATGAAAGATCTTACTAGTTACTCATTTAGAAACTTTCATAATGAAGCTCACAACCAGGAACATTAGGGGTCTAGGAAGTAAAAGAAAACAAAGAAATCTCAGCAATAGAATAAAAGAAGAACCAGATATGGTGTTTATACAAGAAACAAAATGTTCAATAGACAAAATCAGAGAGATACATATCGAATGGCTTATCAAGTACAAGTATCTAGAAGTCAAAGCAAACAATACAACAGGAGGGATTCTCACTCTTTGGAATCCCCAAAAATTTGGAATCTTGGATGCTGAAGTATCCAGGAATTACCTTTCAATGGTTATCCAACCTTTGGGTGACAAAGAACTCTACATTATCACAAATGTTTATGGTCCTCAAAAACTTGAAGACAAACTCAGGCTTCTCACCTCACTAGAGGAGCTAAGAGAGAGACATCATGTTATGCCCTAGATTCTAGGAGGGGACTTCAACATGATCATATCTCTTACAGAGAAAAAGGGCGAGACCAGAATACTAGGCAAAGACTCCATTGCCTTCTAGAACTTCTTAAACAATATGAGGCTAGTGGATACGGAGATAATAAATGGCACCTTCACCTGGAACAATAAGAGGGGAGGGGCTTCTCAAGTTGCCTCTAAACTAGATAGATTCATAATCTTGGAGGACCTATTTCTCACTGGCCTTGACTTGACTACTTTAATCCTTCCTTTCGGAGGCTCGTATCGCTAGCCTATCCAGCTTGAAGCTACTTTTATAGACACTCCGAGGAACAGACCTTTCAGGTTTGAAAATGCCTGGCTCACTCACCCTGACTTCATCACCGATATTGGAAAATGGTGGGTGGAAGACATGCCCGTGCAAGGCACGAAGATGTTCCTACTGCAACAAATATTGAAACACATCAAACTCAGGCTTAAAGAATGGAACAAAAATGAGTTTGGCAATATTTTCAAATCCAAAAGAGAAGTTGAATAGAAACTTCAGGGAATTAACCAAATCCTCATCATTGATGACTTTACTGAGGAAAGGAAAATGCAAGCTGACTCTCTTCAACATGAATGGGAGAACAGATGCCAGTAAGAGGAGATCTTCTAGAGACAAAAATCGGGAGTGCAATGGATTAAAGAAGGGGAAAGAAATAAAAGATTTTTTCACAAGTCGACCATGGATCACAGGGCTCATAACAGGATTTTAAAACTCAAAGATACTTAAGGGAAAGAGCTAAGTACCCACAAAGAAATGGAGTCTGTTTTGGTACAACATTTTCAAAGCATAGCCGAGGAGCCTCTCTTAGACAGATCACAATTTATTAACAGCTTCACACAACACATTCCAAAACTAGTAACCAGGGAAGACAATTACAATCTCAACAAGCCAGTGACTAAAGAGGAGGTCAATGAAGTCATAAAAGAGATGCAAAATGGGAAATCTCCAGGCCCAGATGGGTTCAATCTAGACTTCTTCAAAACATGCTAGGAAATAGTCAAACAAGATATCCTTGATGTTGTAGAGGATTCTAGAAAATCAAAAACAGTTTTAAGGGCGCTCAAATGCATCTTTCATAGCCTTATAATCCCAAAGTAGGAAAAAGCTATGACAACAGATAGATGCAAACCCATAGCTTTATGAAATGTGGTGTACCAAATTATTTCTAAAGTAATTGAAAACAGACTCAAGCCCCTTCTTCCAACTCTTGTGTCTGAGGAGCAAACTGGATATGTGGAAGGAAGGCAAATTCTCAATAACATCATTCAAGCTCACGAGGTGATTCATTATCTCAAGAGAAATAAGAAAGTGGGTATGATCGTATAGCTTGACCTAGAGAAAGCTTATGATAAGCTAAGCTGGCCGTACATCAGGGAGGTACTAAAAGCATATGGCTTCAACCACAACTAGATAAGATGGGTAATGGCCCTTGTTACCACAACTAGTTTCTCTATCCTTCTTAATGGCTCTCCATCCAGAACATTCAGGCCTTCGAGAGGCCTCACAAGGAGATCCACTTTCCCCCTTCCTCTTTATTCTCATGATGGAAGGTTTAGGCAAAGCGATCAAATTAGCCAAGGCAGAAGGAAGAATCTAGGGTCTCAAGCTAACCCTGAATGGGGACACCTTGAGTCATCAACAATTTGTGGATGACACCATGCTATAGGGTACACCCACGGTCAAGGAAGCTAAAGCTTTCAAACAAATCTTGAACGATTTTGCTTTGGCTACTGGTACAGAGGTAAGCCTCACAAAATAAAAAATGGTATTTTTCAATACTGACATTGCCATTCAGAGAAATCTCTCCAGAATTCTTGGCTTTCAAAGAGATCAACTACCCTCCAAATATCTGGGTATACCTCTTACCGACAAACCTCTGAGTAAGGAATTTTGGGAGCCAGTGACTAATAAACTACAAGACAAAATCAAAAAATGAACAAGCAGATTTTTAAACTTAGCAGGAAGGCTAGTGCTGACAAAGGTTGTCCTACAAACCATACCCATCTACATGTTTTCTGCTCTTCTTGCCCCAAAACAAGTTTTACAACACATCAGGAACGTCCAAAGAGATTTTCTTTGGGGCAAAGGGGAAGAGAAAAAGAAATGGGCTCTAGTAGCTTGGGAAAATCTGTGCAAACCCAAAACCCATGGTGGTTTGGGACTTCATGACCTGGAAACCCTAAGCAAATTTTTGGGGGAAAAAATTTGGTGGAGATGGCTAAAGGAAATGAGAACCCCTTGGGCTAAGCTCTAGAAACAGAAGTATGCAAATAACTAGCAAGAAAGGGACCATATCAGAATGACAGGGCTCATCAAGGGCTCCCATATTTGGAACAATGACTGGGAGAATAGAGCTATTGTTCAGGAGCATAGTTTTTGGGAGATCAGAGATGGAAACCTAGCCTAGTTTTGGGAGGATAAATAGCAACAGGAACCTAACCTATGTAGAGAAGGACTAGACATTCTAAAAAATGACACTAACAATAAAGGGTTTCTTAGGGTTAGTGACTTTTGGGATCAGACAAGGGACAATGGAAAATGGAGAACTTGGAGGGACCTAGAATATAGTGAAGAAATCCCTTTGAAATCCCAGGCTGAAGCTCTTGCAATGATCCTGGAATAGAGAAATATTTTGACTTCAACTTTGTCTGACTAACTAAGATGGGGAAGAAACAGCGAAGGCAACTTCAACCTCAAAGAAGCCAAAAGAATTGCCACTGGACTTGACTTTCCAAACCCTGATAAGATATGGAAGGACATATGGAAGAACCCGCACTGGATAAAAATCAAACTTTTTATGTGGTTAGTACATCAAAAAACAGTTATGACTTGGAAAATTCTAAGAAAAAAAGGCTTAGTTGGTCCATCTAGATGCCAACTATGTGGCCTGCAAGAAGAAACAATGGATAACATACTTAACCTCTGCACATTCACCTCTACCTTATGGAATTGGGTAGCTTCAATATTCAGGTAAACTGATAGGGATGAAAGCAACATCACTGGCACTCTGAAGAATTGGAGGAAAGACTTCTCAGAAAATGAAACAGTCAGCAAAGCCTAGACTCTGATTCCAGGTTTTATGATCTATGATGTATGGAAAGAAAGAAACAACAGGATTTTCAAGAACAGAGCTGGCTCAACCGAGAGAATCATAGCTCAGATTTTAAGACAACTCAAAGAAACTGTAAGCACCCTTATAAAGCAACCCCTCGAGAAGCCTCCTCGAAACCAAGATGCTCACATTATTTTGCATTTGGGTCTCCAATCACATGTCCCCCAGGGCATAAGAAAGATAGTAAAACATTCAAAGCGGGGAAAGACTTTTGGCAACCGCCCCCCATGGCTTTTTGAAATTTAATATAGATGGAGCCTCTAAGGGAAACCCTGGGGTTTCTGGTTATGGAGGAGTCATAAGAGATGAACAAGGAAGCATAAAAGTTATCTTTCATAGTCATTTGGGGAATGCCACAAATAATATGGTGGAGCTCATGGCCTTAGAGAAATGCCTAGAAATCTTGATTGAGTACAATTTACACAATACCATCATAGAGGTAGACTCTGAATTGACAATTAATTCAGTCAAAAAGATAGGCAATGGCACAACACCAAAAAGAGTTTCAAACCACTGGCGGTTATTGCAGGTCTATCAATGTATTCAACTCCACCTGGGAGCCGTAAGAACACTCAGATTTGTTCATGTTCGTAGAATTTCCAACAGATTAGCGGATCATCTAGCAAATGAGGGTGTGATTTGCACAAGAGATAACAGGTGCTACGCGTGGGAGGCGACTCCCTCAGGGAAACTGTGCGAGGATTGTCACAGACAGGTGACCGCAGATAGGGAGTATCTTCAAAGCATGTAAGACAAGTAGTAATTTGACCTATGGAGACAGTAAATAGTGTACCAATGATAGGGAAGAAGAAAGGAGTAAAAAGTGAGCAAGTTGACAGGCAGCCGACCTTTGATGGCAACGAGCGCCAACATTCAATGGATTTTAGACGGATAGGTGCACGGAAGATAGCCCAGAAAACGGACCCGAAAAACTATAAAGCGGCGATTTAGGCCATCGATCGGGTCTGATTGGAATTTTAGAGGGTGTGCATGTTGTGGGCCCGAAATCATTTCAGAACCGTCGGATCGGTGAGATCCAGATCGCACGGGAGTCGGGTTATATAACTAATTGAGAGTTAATACAGAAAACAGACCTGAAATTTCTTAGAAAGCGGTTTTGTTTTCTCTTCGAGTCCGAATGGGAATTAAGAAGTGGGATTGTTGGTTCATCCGAAATAGATCTTGGCTGTTGGATCTTCGAGGGATGGATTGCTCGTTCTTCGGGTTGGCAAGTCACTCTCTACTTTGTGGGCCATTGGTTTTTGTGGATCGTAGGTTTTGTGGGCCCTCCTCATTAAGGAGTGACAGGCTCTTTTTTGCGCAGGACTTTCAAAGACTAGCGGATCTGTAAATGCATTAGTACTTTGATTTTTATCTTTCAGGTTAAGAAGGAAAGATGGTTTTCTAATGCGAAGATTGAAGTTTGAGCAGTGAATTTGTGGTGTATACACTGGTTTTGTAGTTTTGTTTGTTTCAGATGTTGCTATTTTTGGCACTGTCTTGCAAAATGTACATTATGTAATTTTTTTTCTTGATTAATGGAAGGCCCCACTCTTATTGAATCAAAAAAAAAATTCCCCTTAACATGAAAGCAAAGTAAGAAAAATATCCACAACGATAATTACTATTTAAGATTTTTTAGGTATGAAGTGGGTGCATAAAAGAGTAATCAAGTGTGTATGTACTATGCACAACACTTAAAAGTTTATATGAGCTTGAATTGATAATTCACGTAAGGACTAGAAGGAGGGAATCATTATTGTTGTAATTCTAAGGCCTACCAAAACTCGCCTAGCAAAATTTATAATTATTGTCATTCTCAATTCCATAACACCTTTCAAATTTACAACCTACTATTAACTGCATTTAAATACACGTAGAAAATACTCTAGTCAATATTCATTTATATAGTTTTTTTATGGCTATGGTTTAGAAATGAAAGGTTTGAGATGGAGTGGTGAACGTAATGCAAATATTACAAATCATGAGCCTCTTTTTTAGCCAAGATTTTCAAAATACACTTATATTCCATTATCCTTGAATAGTATGATATTTTCTTTTCTTTTATTTATATAAAACAAATATTCTTGTTGCTAAGAGTGGTCAAAAAGTGGCCATGGAGTCAAAGGTGATGTGGTTTAATAGGATACCCAAGTGCCCATTCTAGCTGGAAACATTTTCTTTTCAAACATAAATATAATAGAGCTTACAATATGCAAACTTGAAGCTTCTATTTTTTTTAAATATATGCTTGATATGCCAATTTCATGCATGCCAATTTTATTTTGTTAAACAAATTAGAGATATGGAATAACAAAGGAGTATAATTGGAAAAAAAAAACTACTATCATGAGGGGAAAATGCCTTGTTTTTCTTTCTTTTCCTTTCGAAAGTAACCAATGATAATGTATCATTATATACATCACAATTTTTAAACAAAATGTATACCGCCAATGTGTATGTTCAACAAAGTAGGAGTATAAAGTGCCATAGGTGAATAGCATATAGGGATATTATCTTTCTTAAATGAGAAAATGCATATTGCATATTCAAGCTACACTTAGGTATGAGAGAAGCAGGGGAGAAACAAAGTATGAAAATGATCAAACCCATCAAAAAATATTTAAACAATGAAAAAACAACTACCATAACTATCATATACATCTACATCAATAATTCCACTTACCTCAAATTCAAGCTCTTGAAATTCCTCCTTGTTCTACACTATTACCCAAAATCAAATTGCTCCATTTAAATTATTTCTTGAAACTATTGATGAGACTAGGTGTTATACCATAATTCACTCCAAGTTTATAGCCTAAAAACAAGGTAACCTCCCAGCTCCACTATCAAATCCAAATGCCAATAGTTGTAACAAATTAATCCTCATTAACCAACTCACAAATGCCAACATATTTACAAATTCTTTATGTGCGAAAGAATTTCCAACTAAATGTAATATGCACATTCCTATGCATCACCATAAATGTTGTAATGACAACCTAGTTAACATGTTGCACACACCTTTAACCTTTCAAGCATATGATATTGAACTACATTATAATATCATCTTCACATATGAACTTGTAACATATGGTTCACATGCCTTATAATGGGCATTCGAACATTACAAAATCACTTATTATATTGTGCCCTATTAACATGCAACATAATATGTTATAACTTTAGACTTATGCCATAATATGTTGTCATTTGTATACTAGAGTGCACATTGTATGTAATCCATAGGTTTTATCTTCTGTCATGCAATACTAACATATGTCATCACTTAATCCTTTGCAACCATTGCCATAATGTGCCTCTTTAAACACAAGTCACAAGTCATCACCATCTCAAGTTCATTTTTCAACTACGTTGAATGCATGATTTGTGCATACTATCATAGTGTTTATATTGCAATAAAAAACCAAAACTCACACCTTTAACCAATTGTGATGCAATATGGTATGTTCTTATGAGATTTAACATAGTAAAGACTTAATTAAGTAAATATATGAGTGAACTTGCATCATATGCATCCAAATATTTAACCCAATCCATTCTTGTCTCAGGGGATATGGCATATACATGTTCCTAAACAAAGTTGAAACATCTCCTAATGGGACCCCTACCAACCTTTGTATTAATTTTTCGTTTTCAATATTTAGGTAAATTAATGAGACAATATTGTTATTTTAGAGTTGATCCTCTTTGCAAGCATTTTAATTAGTTGGACGAAATTTTGCGTCAATGCTATATTACACACAAGATAATCATGTTTTTCTTCTAAAAGTGGTGATTATGAGTTGAAATTAGCATTGATTACTAATCATTGATGGAGTATTATGATATATCATCCTTGTTTTCGATGGGGATAATAATAGTCAAAACAATTGTTGTGGTGAGATGGTTTTAAGCCATAAAAATAATTCATAGATTCACATAAATCATTATTATGAATTTTTATCTCATGTAAAATCATCATTAACGTGGTTCCAAATTTCCTTGCCTAAATTGGAATTAACAAAACGTTTCTTTACATCAAACACGAGAGACATTCTTGGAGCTAACAAAACATTATAAATATACATCTACTATTCTCCCAATCCACCTAGAATCTTGGAATTTCCATAACCTGGAGATGTTTCCATCCGTTTTCCTTCATTGTCTTACTCATAATCCAAAGAGCATAAAGCCCAACTCTATTATTTAAAATGTTCCCTACAACATACTTCATAAGATAGTAATGTGATGAGTTAGTAAATATAATGTCCTCTACTCCACATATTCATTGATCTTGTTGACAAGTTCCATTAAAGAAACCACATGCTTTTCCAAAATCAATGCAAGGTTTCTTTAAAATTATTCGAGAATTTTATCTTAAAGGATTCTAATTACCTTAAAATAGGACCTTGATTTTATGAGTTACCTAAGCTAGATTCATTTCCAGTGCTTTAAAAATCATACTATTTCTCGAAACTAGATTCCATTTATCACAAAATATGTCAAAGCCTTCAAGGATTTGTCATATTTATCTTCTAGAAATAAAAATATGCAATCTACCAAATGCAATTGATCCCATTTATTTGTTCTACAAGATATTTTGTAACACTTCATTCTAGACAAACATTTCATTCCATTTCAATGAGCTTTGACTAAAGGAAGAGTGATTGTGCCTAAATTGGAGCCTCCCAATTGCTAAAACATGTGACAATATATGTCTATGACAAGAATAAACATAGAGGAGTGAGTTCCAACAAAATTATAACTATAAATATAAAATTGAGTGATAATGTCAAATAGAGAATGAAACAAATCATGAAACTTAAGGTAGTAACCCTAAACCAATGACAAAAAGACACAGAAAATTCATCCAAAGGCTAATACCATAACTTTCTCAAAAAAAGATTTGAAATCCAAATTTCTATTAAGCCAAACCAAAATTTCAAAATGCAACTCAAAGTCTAGACTAATATACCACTAATTCTCAATGAAATAGAGCTTGAATTAACCTTGAGCAAGGATAGAAGCAAACCAAATGAAGGTTGATATTGTGTTACATAGATAGAGGAAGGCCAAGCTTTATCCTTTATCTCTATATTGGCCAGTGAATGGCTTACCCAATGAAGGATTCTTTCAATTTGAAAACATAAAAGAAATATAACAAAAAAGTAGCACATACCATAGAGTTGGTTGAAGATAAAATTGGGATGATCTTGCACTTAATTGTTTCCTTTGGTTCCTCCATTGTCACATAACAACTATGTGGCTTCATATCACAATAATCTTCAATTGAGGTAGAGTTTAATGTTCACGTGGAAAAATCATTGACTAGTGACCACAACTCACCATTTTCAATGTCATTAACTTGATTAATTTTCCATTTTTTTTTATGTAGGAGTAATTCTTATTGATATGTAACTCTATGATTCACTAAGGGATTTGGAAACTACGAAGAACCTCATTTTTTAAAATTATCTTTAGGCTTAGAGCTAGAGCCATGTTGTCGCATGTTTTAACATTCATATTTAGTTTTTTTACACATTTAACTGAGCACTCTACCATCTAGCTCATAAGAAAGGATAAGATATTATTTAGGGTTCAAGTTCATATAGAAATAAGGCTAAAAGCCATTGCAACAATATATTTAGTATGATCTCAACATGTCACTTATAGGAATTGAACTTGGGTGGAAAGCATAACATTCATTCTTTCAAACCATCGAAGATAAACCCAATCAACTCATATTTAGGCTTCTTTTCACATGGAAGAAAGACATATTGGAGACAAAACCAATTTCATTGTTGAGCAATCAACACTAAGAGCATTTTATTTGATGGGGAGATTATAAACAACATTAATTTAATTACCACCATGGAATGTCTGATTACTTTGAGATGCTTTATC
Source organism: Pinus taeda (assembly GCA_000404065.3). Classification (NCBI taxonomy): domain Eukaryota; kingdom Viridiplantae; phylum Streptophyta; class Pinopsida; order Pinales; family Pinaceae; genus Pinus; species Pinus taeda. The sequence goes on from APFE030157060.1 coordinate 109,543, forward strand.
TGGGTGTATCTTGGATAAAAGAATTCCCTATAGGAGAGTCTATGCCTTTTCTTGTTTGTTAGTGTTTTTTCCAAGGCCCCAAGCATAGGTGGCTACAATGTTTCTTCCAGGATAGTAAAGAATCTCACTCGCATCTATTGCTCCTTCCTATAAATGTATTTTAACAACAATAGTATACATGTTTTAAGCATTTGTTTTCCCATTTGTTGTGTTTTGTATAGAATTCTATCCTAAGGAGATAGAAATTATGAAGGATGTTTATGATGATGAATTGGTCTTCAGTTAATCTTAACTATGCTAGAAATTGATGAGAGGGGGCGTTATAGGTCTATTTGGGCACATCACTCCTGACGATCAAATCAGTACAATTAGGGCTCATCAAACCCTAATTCAGTTGGTACATGCCCTAGACAAGTCCTCAAATTAAATGATTCCATCCATGAAAGTTTCCTAGCTTGAAACCCTGCTAAAATGCCTCCTTGGGACACCAACGCAACCTTGGTCAGGGGTAACTACGTTGCAGAGCAGGTAGGTCCATTCAGGCCTACACTGCAGTGCACTTAGGCCCACTTTGACCTCTGATGGGTGAGGATGAGCGAAATTGGCATTGGATTCTTTGAATATTCCTTGATTCTAGAGCATTATAGAAGGATGCCCAGCTCTTATCTCATCCTATGAGGCCGGCTTTAGATAGGATATGGATCAATTATCCCTCTATCCTCTGTTATGAAACCAGCTCACAAAAAGATAGAAAAGAGAGATCCACGCCTTAGAATTCAGCCTCTTCGAGGGGGAAACCTCCTTTACATTACATATAAATGAACAATTCTTGGATGATACAAATGAAAAGACCTCCTTTCTATATATAGGAGTTTAAGGGGTCATAACATAACCAGAGCCGACATAACAATAATAATGTAAGGGCACAATAATAATAATAGTGGGCTTCTATGGGGCACAATAGTAACAATATGGGCACTACATGGGTACATAAATATAATAAGTGGTTTGTACTAATAACAATAAGGGGTGACACTAGTAGTATAGGGGCCTAACAGTGCAGGTGCAGGGCAGTGGTGGGAGACGTGGATGCAACGTCATGCGGTGACGTGGACGGAAGGACAGAGGGTGGTAAGTGATTTCCATCGGACCGCCTTTGGTATGGGGGCGATATCTGTCAGAGGCGGCCCGATGCAATCGAAACGCGACGGGTGTCCCTGTGTACGACGGTAAAACCGTCGACCATCGGGTACTAACATCCCATCGTCGAGGCGCGTCCGATATTGATTAGGACCGTCAGATCTGGGGGAGGCGATCCGACGATGGACGGGAGGGCGATTTGACCGGGATTTAACAGAGGAGCGCGTATGATAAACCTTAATTTTTCTAAGGTTTCGGGCATGTTTTAAACTTTGGGTTATGGGTTGATTTATGTGGTAAATCAGGCGGCTATGGCTATTAGTCCAACCAAATGTTAAACTAATCCCATTACATATGTGCTCGTGGGGTTATAGTATGGTTTAGGAGGGAGGGTTAGCATGGTTATTTATTTAACCTGGCGCTAAATAAACCCCAAGGTTTTATGAACACGGAAGGGTTAATATAAGTCCCAAATAGACTTAATATTTCCCGAACTTATGTTATATGGCTATAGTTGCCAATGGGTAGGGATATTTAGATTTTTTGGGTTTTAATATAGTTTTTGTAAAACAGGGGTGGGAAAGATGATTGAGGGAGCTAAATAATAAAGTTAAATGTTAATATGACTTTATGGAATGAAACTGAATGAAATAATGCTATGTTTAAAGAGTAAAAAATTGGGCATAGGGAAATGGAACGAGTATGGAATGATCATTTTTACACAAGAAATGTGGCTTCTTCCAACTGAGTGAACTCAGAGTTCCACTTAGCATTTTTCATAAAATATAGTGAAAAAGGACTATTGGGTAGATCCCAAGGTCCTTGAGGGGATTTTAGTGAATGATTTCTGGGGGAATGAAAGGGAAAGTTAGTCATGCTTCCACTGTTGTACCACCATACAACTGCCATGGTACTTGTGTTATTGATGAGATGATTTTTTCTTGACAAGACAAAAAGTGATCACAAACTTGCTTCTGCAACCTCAAACTACCTACTCAGCCTAATACACCTAACATTTTTTCTTCCTTTTGATTAGGTGCATTTAGACTAGCAAACCTTGCTTTTCCTTCTTTTCTTTTGACTGCCCTCCTATCTAAAACTATCCTTATTTCAACCAAGGGCTCAGATTGAGAAGTTGGGCCCTTTATTTCTCTATCTAATCTAGTGATCTGCCAAGCTTGAATTGTTTGAGCAAATCTTATTCTCTATTCTAAAACAAGAAATTTAAACATGAACTAGCCAGGATTGCACTGTCTGGCCATTCATCAACTGTAAGAAAATCAGTAATTGCACTTCCTTGTTTGCATGTGTCATCAAGCCACTTTCCCGGTCTTCCCTTGGAATTGCTTTCTTTTCTTTTTATCTGAATCTTGATTGTTGATAATATGGAACCTTTGCAGCATGGAAAGGATGATCATATTTGTCATTTCCATAGTCAATCATGAAAAATGACACCTATTGGTATAGGAACCTAATAGTGGCTCAACTTGGGGATGGTGTTTCCAAGGGAAAAGCCAAGAATAGTAGGTCAGATGGCCTCATTCATATTTCTTGCTGTGTTTATAAAACTTCCTTCTGTTTCACGCTAACCAACTAGACCCTAGTGCATGAATGTTTTTCATGTAAGCTGATCTGAATGTAATTGCAGCTCTATCTTTGGAGGTTGATCAGAGTTGTTTTTCATAAACAATCAATAGAGAACTTTGGAAAAGTAGTATTGCAAAAATGAACACCCAGGATGGTATATCTGTTGGCTTTCCTTCTCAAAATTTGCTGCATCATATCTCCTATCCTATTGTTGAACTGAACTGCTAAAGTAAACACCTTTTATGTACAAACTACTCTTTTGTTTTGTTTTAACAAGGAGGGTCAAAATAATGCTTGAGCATTCGCCCATTGACTGGGCCTTCCTGAGCTTCTGTGCCATCCAAAATCTTCAAAAAATAGGTTTTGTTTCCTTGTACAGCCTGGATGACAAAAGGGCCTCTCCATAAGAAATCAAATTTGCTATGTTTTCCTTTGTCTTCCCTTCTAGAGTCCCACTTTAGTACTTTGTCTCCCATGAAGAAGTCTTCAACTTTTGTTCTTTTGTCAAAAAATTTCTTGAGTTTGTCTTGCATAATCTGAGTTCTCTGGTATACTTCTTCTCTAGTCTGTTGCAAGTGAATAGTTCGATTGATTCTCCTTTGGATTGCATTGGGTTCTGCTTGTAACTCTTGCAACAATTTGATCACAGGGATTCCCAAGGATGAGGGGAACACAGCCTCCATGCCATAAACCAATTCATATGGGCTGGTCCCAATAGATCTTTTTGTGGTCAATATGTCCGCCCACAATGCATTTACTAACTTTTTATGCCAGTTATTTTTGTTCTCCTCCAAGACTTTTTGGATGATATTGATCAGGCTTTTATTAGATGACTCTGCTAGGCCATTACCTTGAGGGTAATAAGCTGTGGAATGACCTAAGTTAATGTGGTATTTGTGGCAAAAACTAATCATTCTTTTGGACTTGAAGGTCGCAGCATTGTCTGTAATAATATTTTCTAGACATCCAAATCTAGACAGGATATTTGTTTCTAAGAGTTGCATGATGATTGAGTCATTGGCTTGCCTACAAGGGATAGCATCTATCCATTTGGTAAAGTAATCTGTGGCAGTTAAGATCCACTTGTGTTTCCAGAAGATGAAGGGTGAATCTCCCCAATGAAGTCTAAACCCCATTGTTGAAATGGCCTTTCAGTTGAAATGGGTTTGAGGGGAAAGGGCAACAACTTCCTCTTGCCTTCAAAGATTTGGCATTTATGGCAGGAAACTACAAATTTTCTCACATCAGTAAAAACAGAGGGCCAATAAAAACTAGCTCTTAGAATCTTATCAGCTGTGGATTTCCAGTATAGATGTCCTCCACAGTCCCCTGCATGAAACTTCTTGAGGACTTTGTCAGTTTCATCCTGAACTAAGCAATTGAGCAAAACACCTTCATAATTTTTCCAAAATAAAACCTTGTCTATAATACAAAACTTTGAAGCTTTCATTTTCAAGAATCTCTTTTTGGTTCTGTATAACCCTAGAGGAGCTTGTGGTTTTAACAATGCAAAACATATATCAATGTACCAAGGTGGTTGTAAGAAGGCTTGATTGATCTGTGGAGTCGCCATCTCCTGTTCGTTATCCAGTTCATTGATGTCTAGGGCTTGAAAGTTGGTTTCAGTCATTAATTTGGCTAGCCCTTGTCCTTTTATGAGTTTTGTTGGCTTGATTTCAATGTCATACTCTAGAATGTTGGCTATCCATTTGCCCCTTTTACCTTCAATTCATTCTTGAGTAATAATATCTTTGACCACTGCATTTGGAACATAGGCAATTATGTGAGAGTACAAGATATAAATTCTGAAATCCTTTATGGCCTTCACAAGAGCATATGCCTGCTTCTCCATGATTTGGTATTTGAGTGTCTTGCTGAAGAAAGCAATGGCCTTTTCACATCCTAGGTCATCTTTTTGTAATAGGACAACAACAATAGTATGCTCAGATGCAAAGGAAAAGATTATAAAATCTTTATCAAACCTGGGACTTGTAAGAACGTGTGTTCTTGTCAACGCTATTTTTATTTCCTCAAAGGCTTGCTTAGCTTCTATTGTCAATTTGACTTTAGCATCTTTCTTCAGCATATTATTCAACAGTCTAATTAGTTCGGCCAGATTGGGAATGAATCTTCTTAGCAAATTGATTTACCCTAGAAAGGCTTGTAATTATTTGATGTTTCTTGGGTGAGGGACTTGAAGGATGGCCTGTATTCTGTCTGGATCTATTCTTATTCCATCTTTAGAAATTATGTGGCCTAGGAGTTTGCCTTCTTCCAGGCCAAATAATGATTTCTTTGGGTTCAATGATATGCCATATTTTCTACAAATTAGGAACACTTGCCTTAAATGATCTAAATGTTCTTGGTCTGATTTTGAAAAAGCAGTAAGATCATCAAGGTATACTACTAAAAATTCATGGATCTCTTTAGAAAAATCTATGTCCATTGCTCTCTGAAATGTGGCTCCTGCATTTTTTAGTCCAAAAGGCATCTTCACATATTTAAAGGTTCCCTAGGGTGATGTAAAGGTCGTTTTATCTTGGTCATCTGGGTGAACTAGAATCTGATTAAATCCTGAGAAGCCATCTAACAATGAAATCCTTGAAGCACCCACTACCCTTTGTAAAATGTGATCCATTTTGGATAAGGGGTAGTGGTCTTTGAGAGATACTTTATTCAAATTTCTCAGGTCAACACAAAGCCTTATCTCTCCATATTTCTTTCTAGTGGGCACTAGATTTGAAATCCATTCAAAAAATCTAATGGGTGCAATTATTCCATCTTGATACATTCTTATGACTTCTTTTTCAATAAGGGGAAGGAGGACTAGATTAATCCTCCTCAGCTTTTGTTTAAAAAGGTTTTTGATTTTCTTTCAAGGGTATTGTATGTTGGATAACAGAAGTGTCATAGGACTTGAGATCCTCATAGCTCCATGCAAAGACATCTTGGAAATCTTTAAACAACTCAATGTATTTCAGTTTTTTATCAGGAGGCAATGTTTTGGATAGTTTTACCATTTTGGGATTTGCTGTGATTCCAATATTGCAGTCCTCAATTTCTGCATTCAGTGGTTGCATTTTTGGTTTTCTTGGAATGTCATTTGAATCAAATATATCTTCTAAAGGAGTTAGGCCTATGGGTAGGACATTGTCCTTCAGCTCAATTACTTCAGATTCTCCCTCAATCATTTCATCAAAGTTCATTTGTTTGATTTCTTGCAGCTTTCTGTGATTAAAAGTTGTTGGATTCAAAATTAGATTTGTTGCTTCAGCTGATATATTTGGCTCAACTTTGTCAATTTGTTGTTGATCATTAATAGTGCTTGTGTCTATGTTTATGCTTGAAAATTCTTCTTTTAAAGTGAGGAAGTTATTGATTTGGGTGTCATTCTCAAATACTTACCAATTGTTCACATTATCTAGGACAGCAAGTCTGTGTTTGATCTCAGCAGTGAAGTGATGATTGGGCTCAAAAGGCAGTTTACAAGTGCTGGCAAAGGTTGCCAAACTATGTGCATGTAGGTTGTGTTTTCTTGGAATTTTAGTGAGTTGTGATTCCAAAGGTGTTTAGTATTTCCATAGCTGCACCTCTATAAGCCCTTAGCCTAGGATCATTTGTAACAAAGTTTCCCTTTATCTGTTGTATTATCAAATCTGAGTCTCCTCGAATTGAAATCTTGGTGACCCCTAGACTTCTAATTAGTTTCAGCCCCAGCAAAAGGGCTTCATATTCGGCCATATTGTTTGTGCATTTGAAATTTAGCCTATATGCATGACCCTGAGCGTGGTCATTTTGTATGTTGTGTATCCAAATCCTTGCCCGTGCTCCCAATTTGTTTACTAATCCATCAAACTCTAAGTACCATAAGATTTATTGATTAGCACTTGTCTCAGCAGTTTTGGGGACTCGCTTAGTGGGCAGTGAGTTGGAACTTTGTAGTTGGTTTGATATGTCAGGTTCACTTGTTACTTCAATCACATCAACAATTTTTTGGTGCTGGTCACTAGATTGTTCGTTCATGTTCATTGTTGGTGTTGTTTCTAGGAGTTTGGCCTCAACTTTGGAGCACGTGTCAACATTGTATAAGATAAACGAATCCATTTCAGAGTGTATGGAATAGATGGGGAAGTTTTGGGGCTTCTCTTGACTGCTAACATATATTTCATCAATGTTTCCTGGTACAATCTCTTTGGGTGGCCAAATACTGAAATGGTGGCATATGACATATCTAGTTGCAAAGATCCTTGAAGTTTTGCACCCCAAGATCTAGATAATAGCATACCATATTTAGGTGGGATATCAGCTACCACCACATCCATCAAGATTTTTTTGGCTGGATATTGGACTAAGGATACACAAATATCTTTGATTAGGCCTAGACACCTGACCTGGCTGGAATAAAATGAGAACAGGTCCTTGTATGGCCTTGTGATATCTAGGTCTAGCTTTTCCATTACTGACTTAGGCATTAGATTATGGGAAGCACCTGAATCAAAAATTGCATTATGTAACACTTTTTCATGAATATTTAAGCTCACATAGAATGGATGAACTCCACCATCCACTGTCTTGCCATTGACTTCAGGACCAAAAAACAGTTCTGGTTGATCATCTAGGACATTGACTACATCCCTAGTTTCAGATATTTGAAGTGATCTGTTAATTTGTTCCCTGTAGACTTCATGTTTGGCCAGTTCTGACAATGGCATGGCTATTTTTATCTTACCTATCTTTGTTTCTAAGTTGAAAGGTTTTTCCACTTGCACTCTTGCATTGTGGACAACAGACTTTTCCTTTTCTATTCTGTTTTCCAAATTCTTTTCTTTGTCATGATTGTTGTAAGTAACTGCCTCTGCTCTACTTACTGTTTCTTTTGGAAAAGAAGAGGAAGATGGGTGAGTTCTTCATGGTTCTAGGCCTGAAATGTCTTCTATGATGGGCTCTTTTGGGTCTAGGTTTGTCTCAGCTGTGAATTCCGCGAGCAAAGAAGCCTCTATAGTTTTCTTGGGTTGTTTGGTATCTTTCAGTTTGGTAGGTTCAGGTACATTTATTGTCCTGCTTCTCAATTTATATTGTTTATTAACCTCATAGACTGCTGCATCATAACCTTCTTTAAAGTCAAATGATTCTCCAGACTTGGTTTGAAATTGATTTAAATTTTGAGCCTCCTGATCCTCCTATGTTAGGAAAATTTGTTGATCACCATTTAAACCCATTAGATTAATTTGTGTGTCCTCTGCAGGTTCATTTGAGGTTGAGGCTTCAGCATAATTCTCTTGAAATGGGGGTCTAATGTTCTGATCAGGGCCAGTCCTTCCAGCAGTAGGGTTTTGACTCTTTCTAAAGTTTGGGATTCTTGTTGAGTTACTTGGTTGCCCTTCCCAGGATGACTTTCTTTCAATGGTCTCAACTTTATCTCCTAATCTGTCCATACCTTTAATGATTGCATCTAATTTTTGCTCAAATGCTGAAGGTTCTTCTTTGAATGTTGTTCTTCTTTCAGTTCTAGCCCGGTTTCGTTTGGCAATCAAGTTTGCTTCTACACTAACAGCTACATTTTGCATGTCTGCTAGGCTTAATGGGGCTCTTTCCCTCAGCTGATATGCCATGTCTGAATCAAATCCAACAGGGAATTTGATCAAGGCTATGTCAGGAGGAGGTCTAAGGTTCTGAGGAATGGCACTATAGACATTATTGAACCTTGCACAATAGTCTTGAACGGTTTCTTGTGGGCCCCTTTTTAAATTGTCATATTCAGTTAAAATGTGTAAAGGGTCTTTCTTCTTTTCCCATCTATTTAAAAAGGCTTGATATAGGGCCTTAGGGTTGGCTATAGAGTTTGCAGCAAGTGTCCTAAACCAGGTCCTCACATCACCAGTTAGGCTTTGGACAAAGATTTTCATTCTCACATCATCATCATCAATTTCATAGTTCTCAAAATAGTCCTGCATTTTCTTGGTGTGCTGTTGAGCTGTACAGGAACTTGTAGCATCAAAATAGGTAATCTTACTTTGATAATATTGGGGCATAGCCCCTGGATTGGTAGGAAACTGCAAAGGAGCATAACGGTTGGCCATATTTACAGGGATAAATGGGGCAGCAAGAAGAAATAAAAGGGATGGAACAAGGGGGATAGGAATGGAAATATGGGTAGTGGATGGGGGAGTGGAAAGTATGCTTTGAGGTGTGGATGAAGAACTTAGAGATGCTGTAGTATTGACAGAATGGATTGTGACTCTTCCAGGAGAAAGTTCAGATTGTGTAAGGTTTGGTGAAGTATATCAAAGTCTGAATCAACAATTTGTAAGTTTTCTTGTCTCCTAAGGGTTTTTGGGATTAGGTTAGGATTTTCAAAGATAGCTGGGGGATTAGTATCTGGATTGGATCTAGTGTAACAAGTTTTCTTTTTTGGAGCCAGCTTCTAAATTTGTTTTTAGTATTTTTGCTTGAATGTGTTTAAAGCAGGGAAACTAACCTTTTCTTGATTCAGAAGGTTCGCAATGGAGTCGCCAATGATGTTATCACTCAGGTTGTTCCCTGGCTCCAAGAGGGAATACAACTGAGGTAACTACTAACCAATATTTCATCTACAGATCCTAGCCAATATGCAACCAGAGAGGGCTCTCACTTTGTGATTTAGATTTGTTTGATTGTGTATTAGGCTAGTTATTAGATACAAGTTTTCTTTGGTGTTTGGAAGATGACATTCAGTAGAACAAGTCAGTAAGTTGAGAGAAGCTCGGACCATTGGGTTGATGGAGTCTAATGAAATAAACCTCTGGGTATGGCTTCCTTGGCAATAAGAAAACTACAGAGTAAGAGAATTAAACACAGAACAAATTTGAAGCTGAAATAAGATGAAATGAAGTCAAGGAATGAAAGGCAGTCAAGAATCTTTCATTTTTGTTAACAAAGGGAAATTGTATAAACATTATCAGGGAGAAGTTAAGAATTCCTTGATGATATTTAGAGTGAAAGAACCAATGAGACAAGAGCAACCAAGAATTCTTGCCTATGCTAGTCCTGTGGGAAACATAAAAAATTACAGGAATTGAACACAGAGTACAACAAAGTAAATTCTGGGTTATCCTTCTTTCCTGTAACTTAGAACATGATATTTAGATGATAAATAAGACACAAATACAGTAACATAAGAGTAAAGAAGACTTATTGATCCATGTATTAACACGAGAATTCTGCAATATATTCTTTTGCCATCGATTCCACAACCAGTAAGTTCACCAACACAACATTCCAGCAATTTTTATTTCTGAAGAGTTCTCAAAAACATACAGCGTAGGTCCAGAATGATATTCACTAGCCAAAAATAATACATCTCTTTAGCAAGTATTTATAGAAGTTTGCAAAATATCCCGTAGGAAAATATCTGGACATAAATTTATCCATCTACTCTGGCAGAAGCAATAACTAATGCGGGAAAAACCGCGCAACAATAACTGAGGAAATAAATGTGCTTTACTGGATGCTGTAGGTGTCCTATTTGTTGTTGACCTTTTGACTCTGATAGTCGGTTGATGACTGCTTTCCTGATGTGTTGTCCTGTTGTGCTGTCCTTTGCCACCTGTGTCTGAGCCTGTTTTATCTTTTGGCGCGAATCTTCTCCTCAACTGATTTGATTTTCCATGACATTTCCTTTTAAATGTAATGCAAATACTTTTCAAAAAAGGAGATTCATCGAGGGAGATTGGGCGTAACTCTTTCTTGAAAAATCCAATAGTGGTCTAACTTAGTGGGTTGGAAAGAAGGCTTAGAGGGCTACTATATGACATAATTTTAGATCTTGAATATTCAAAATTATAGAGATAAAGTAGTTGTAATATCTTTATATTTAGAACCCGATAAACTTGTATGTTATCAATGGATTTGTTCTTATAAACCACTTGTCACTTGATCAAGTTTTACAAAAGAAATGATAAAACATTAGGAAGATACTAAGAATAACATATTCTTTAGCCAACTGATAAATCTCAAACAAAAGGGTTCAGTGGTGGAGCACATTAAGGACTTTCAAAAACTAAATATCAAGCTAACAGATATTCGAGAGGATCATAGGATTAATGTCTTCATAGGGAATTTGAAGGATAACATCCAACATGAGGTTTGTATTTAGGAACCTGATTCATTGGAGAAGGAATTCAAGGTGGCAATAAAAGTTGAAATAAAAATTATGGCAAAAAGGAAGTCTACCACTCACAACTATAAATAGGGAAGTGTTGTTGCTCTTAGCCTTCCACAAGCTACAAAGTTGATGCCACAACAATTGGAGGAAAAAAGAGAAAAGGGGATTTGTTACAGTTGTGATAACAAATACATTAAAGGTAATAAGTGTGCTGAGAATAAATTATTCTACATAGATTGTGAAGAGGAGGAAGCAAAGGAATAAGAAATAGAAAAAGAAGAGGTTATACACAAGGAACCAACCCCAAAGAAAGAAGAAATGAATTCGACCATATTTTGTAATGCATTGGTAGGATTTACCACTCATCAAAAAAACAAGATAGAAGGATATATTAAAAAAAAGGTAATAATGTTGATTGATTCAGGTAGTACCCATAATTTTATTCATTGTAAGATAGCCAAGGAATTGAATTGCTTACTATATCCAACACTAGAGTGTCAAATGATGGTCACAAATGGAGGAACTATAAATTTCTATGGGAAGTGCTATAATATGAAGCTAACCATGGAGAAATATGTATTGAATAGTCCAATGATTTCCATTCCAATGGGTGGTGTTGATGTTGTAGTAAGATTCGAATTGGTACAATCTTTGAGGATGATAGCTTTTAATTTTCAAGAACTTTTCTTGAATTTTGTTTGGGAAGGAAAGGAAATTGAATTAAGGGGTATCATAGGAAAACTTGGAAATATAATAAACTATAATGGCATGAAAAATCTTCTGAAGAAAGAACAACGAGGTGTAATTCCACAATTATTTTCACTAGAGTTTCAAATATCGAAATCATCTATTTCTCCATATCTCCAAAAAGTATTGGACAACCATTCAAAAGTATTTGAGACTCCTAAAGGAATCCCACCTATTCATGATCATGATCATGCTATTCATTTGATTCCAGGAAGTTTTCCTTCAAACATCAGACCTTAGAGATATCCATATGCCCAAAAGAGGGAAATTTAATGTATGGTTGCAGAAATGTTAGATGCTAGTATATTCAACCTAGTCAAAGTTCTTTATTTGCTCCAGAAGTATTGGTGCAAAATAAAAATGGATCATTTCATATGTGTTTGGATTATAGGGAGCTCAAAAACCTCAATATTAAAGATTAATTTCCCATTCATGTCATTGATGAATTGTTGGAAGGATTACATGGAATAATTTATTTCACCAAGCTGGACCTTCGTTCAAGATATCATCAAATTAGAATTAAGATTGAAGACATTCTAAAAATAGCATTTAGAACTCATGAGGGTCATTATAAATTTTTTGGTCATGCCTTTTGGCCTTACTAATGCACCTTTCACATTTCAAGGTTTGATGAATTCCATTTTCAAACCCTTAGAAAATTTTGTTAGTATTTTTTGATGATATACTAATTTACAACAAATCTTGGAAGGATCATGTTCAACATGTTCACAAGGTGCTCAAACTATTGGAGGAGAAACAATTATATGAAAAAACCTCCAAATGTTTCTTTGGAGTAGGGAAAATTTTAAGGATAGAAACTTATTTTAAAGTTTAGAAACCTTGGTGAATCTCACTAGTAAATAATATGCAATTTGTAATATGTTTGGAAATGTTTCTTTAAAAGCATTCAAATTTCTAATAATTTTATATAGTCTTGTTAATTCCTTGAAAATTGATATATTAACATCGAGGAAAACCACCCAGTCCGGACCTTAAAGCGGCTCCTTTTCCGTTTGGTGTGGTGGCTTCAACTAGATATAATGGGACCAGTTTCCCAATGATTTATATGTGGGATGGATAAGTGATCAATTTTTTTATATCTAATGGGAATGATGGATGATCTATTCTAAAATGTAACAACATAAAAGTAACTAACCTATCCCGGGAGTCTTTCTCTTAGTGCATTTTTGATGATTCTCATTGACAAGTAGGCATATAAATGACTCTACTCATAAACAAAAATATTCATTCATATGATAATTACTTTGTTAAAGTAGTTGAACAAAGTAATAATTAAAACGTTATCACACTAATCTTTATATATTACTGACACACATATATGAAAGATAACAATTCTTAAAGATTCAATAGTGATAAGTCAAAGAATTGTTGTAAGAGCATATACATATATCAATAATAACAAAATAAATAAATGTTGATTCACATAAAAGCATGAAGCAGAAACACAGATAGTAGTACCGTATGCATTTGAGTCTCCTTCGATATGAATCACATTCAGATTTTTCCTTTTAATTTGGAAATACTTTCACAAGAAGCAATAGTGCATATCACATAAAAGCATTCTTCATTAAAACTTAGAATTTAGGTCTAGTTTTTATAAAAATAAATATATCTGAAGCATAGTAGTGCAACTTCCGATCCAAGTCTTAATACAAAAATTTAAGGACCCTTTCTAAAAACATGAAAGGGTCTATAAATACTACATAAACTAACAAACTATGAAATAAATATGCTATGCACTGGTATAACCAAATCACAAAAAATGTGAAAATCATCTGGAAATAGGCATGTTGCAGTCGGTTAGAAATGGTTCACTGTATGCGATGATCATCTTGTGATTTGAGTTGACAAATGGCAAGCATCGGCTGAAGTTCTGGTGGGTGACTCATGGGTGAGTGTAACTGAGCAGTGTATGTGGCATCATTAAGTTTGGGAATCATATGGTCAATTGCATTGGTGAGGCATTTCATTGTTGTCCACTGACTATATGGCTTGAAAAGGAAAAACCAAAAGGTTTCCCATGTTAAACTTTGAATACCTGTGATCAATCTTTCCCTCTGCTTCAGCTCCTGTTTCCACGTCTATTCTAATGCTTTTACTGGTGGAAGTTTTCCTAGAGAACACTCTGTTATTAAATTTGATAAATAAATACTATTATTAATTAATTCAACCAGGTTGTTTGTTGCTGATCTGCATCTTGATGTTGCTCTTTTTGTCTTCATTAGAAGAGATTACTATTCAATAAATATAATTTCTTTATGTGGTTCCAGAATTTGTGGTAGATTAGTAGCTTTTCCCTCTTTAGATTCTTGCCAAGAGAGAAAATTTGTTGATATTTCATCTGTGTTTTCATAGTCCAGTCTCGCATCTACTGATTTGTCAACCATGGATGATGAAATTTCACACAGTGGAAGAACCAGTGAGATATTTTGACATAATAGGCTCAACTGACCAGACAATGCCCTGGTAATTTGTAGAGCCTCCGATCTGAATTCTCCCACTTGGGGATATTCCTTGAATCTTTCTATCTGAACTGTTAGTTGAGCGGTTTGTTCTTTCTTCGATTTGCTCATCTGTTCATTTAATAATTGCAACTTACTCAATGATTGAGATAACTCCTTTTTCTTATGAATTTCTTGCTCATCAATCCTTTGTTTTTCTTTGAGCAATTGCTCATTCAACTGGCCATTTAGCTGCTTCTAGACTGCTAATTGTTGTTCCAATTGTTCTATCTTCTATTGTTTCTCCTGTGCCTATGCTTCTAGCAAACTGATTGCTTGGTCTTTTTCTTTTAGAAAATTACTGACCTCTAATGCTTTATCCATTGTGGCCATTGTGTATGCTCCAACATACTGCGAAAGTTTGGTGAGATCTTCAGAAGGATTAACTTCATCTCTCCATACCACATTTATTATCTCCATTTGTGAAGTCAAAATAGGAGATCGATCAATTTTCCTCTTTTTCCTTTGTCTTTTATTTACAACGCTATGCTTAGGGCTGTAGAAGACATCTAATGGTGGTATCTCTTCTGTGTAAAACAATTTCATTGGAGGGATTTTCAGGGATTATTTCTACATCCTTTTGAATCATGGGTGGGCTACCATTTCCTTTAGTTGAAACTGTGTTGATTATTGACTTCTGAGTAGTAGTCACCTCAAGTGTGCTGAATCCTTGAATGCTCTCAGTATTACTAATGATAGAATCAAATTGCTGTCATTCCTTGATTAGTCTAGGATCAACATAAATGTTTGAATCAATGGGTCCACTACTTGTTTCTTGTGTTTGCTCCTACTCTAGCAACTTTTCCTTGTCGAGAACCTTCTCCACTACAGGAGCATTATCGACAGCTTTCTATTCACTTTGACTGTGTGGCTGAACTGTTGGGGTTGTAGCTAATAGATCCAAAGGTAGAGTTTGCAACCTCTGGGGTCTGAGCCTATTGAATTTTTCTAACCCCTCTTCTCCATATTTAATATGAGCTAATCCTTTAATCTGATAAAATATTTCGGCTGAAGCAAACACATCATCAAAATCATCTTCTTCATGATCAAATCTGGTAAGTTTAGCTTGAGAAGTAACGTTAAGGCAACCTTCCTTGGGTCAAATTGCCTATTCGGAATGGTGGCAAGATTTAGTCTCTGAATATTCTTTGCCTCTTTCTCTGCATGTTTATAATTATGTAAGGTAAAAATGCCACACCATAGGGGAAATTTAGGCCACATATGCTTCTTGGAATCCCTCACGGTTTTTGAAGTTCCTTCAACTGTTATCTGATATGCTAACTCTCGGGCTAACAGTTTGTAAAAAACATATAGAGGAAGAACATGGGGTTTGGTAAGACTACCAAAAAGCCTCACATAAGTGAATTTCTCCTCTTCAAACCAGCTACCCACAGCTGTTAGGTCAATTGCTGCTTCCTGAGATATTCTAGGGGTGGGATTATTGAAGATAGAATAATATACAGGTAGGACAAAACCATTGCAAATTCTGTACAAGTGATTCTTACAGTGGGCCTTCCACAACTGTTTGCGATAGATATGAATAGAATTAGGATCTTGGGAAGTCCACTTTCATCTAAGTACAAGGTATTCAGAATTAAAACAAATAATATCAAGAATATATGCACTACAATAAAAAGGAGGAATGATCCGAGAAGTTGTATACACTTTCCTTCTGTATTCTAGTATCTCAGTGGCTATTCTATTAGATAGAATGTTTACCCAATCCATAACATAACCATTAATCGCAGCTTCCATTAACGAGATCATATCTATAGTAAATCTTGCAGAATCATGTTGTCCCCATAGTCTTCACATCATAGTGCCAACATACTAATAAGGAGAAGCTAGTGAGTCAACAGAATACTTACCTGATGACTCGTGCTTATGTTTCTCCAAGAAATGCCTCCAGTGTTTGATCGGGTCTGATTCCAAGCCATTTTCTTTTGCAAATTCTTCCAGGAATTCCTTGTTATAGCACTTCCCAGGTGGAGGTAGATGGTACATTTGCTTGAGATCTTCAGGCAAATGACTTGAATGTTCTTCCATCAGCCATGGAAAATGTTATGTTTGAAGTTGGGATTTTCTCAATCACCTATCTAACCACATTGGTGTATGGAAAAATTTTGGACCGCGCTGCTATACTGTGAAGGTATGAACAGGTCAAGTCTTTGAGAGTTCCTTCTGACTTGCTGGTGGAATTGGTTGTGGCTTCCTCTTCCAATTCTTTGAGCTCCTCTACTTCTATCAGTTTTGGTAATGTCTTGCTCGGTTCTAGTTCTTTAGCTACAGGGGTTTTCTTGGCCTTCTTAGATTTCTTCCCCATCTTCTGTAGATTCATGAATTCAAAGAAACTCTGCACAGACAATTAAAAACCGTAACACAGGGACATTGCCACTGAAAGCTAATATGAAAATGAACAGAATTAAGGCAATTGACATATGATAAGTCAGATGCAATCAAGAACCACCACGAGTAAAATATTTAAAGTATTTACTCTTAACTATGAAATTTAATAGTCGTTTGAGCTGCCAATCATGATGAATAAATACCATAAATACCTATCTCATTGATCATATATTGAATGATTATCTCAAGCATGTCTTTAGATTTCCCTGATCGACGATAAATCTCAAATTGCAATCGGGAATTTCAAAAGGGTAAGGCTTTGTTACTTGCAATGAATATCTGCGATTGCCAATAAAGTGATATTATAATAGGGAAGGGTATGTTTTTGTTAAATTGGTTTGATTTATTAATTTTTAAAAGTCTTATGCATGTAAACCATTTCGCGAACGTTTTCTTTTTTAGATGCGTGCCTTATTTATTGATCGCAATCAGGGGTTCTACTGGTATTTTAACTCTTTTTCATATGATACCTCCAATTTCTGATTGTGATTACCTTTATCAGATTAGAGGATTTGATGAGGCCCTCTTTATGTGTGTCCCTTTGTCATTGTGATACGCGATCTCCGATCGCTTAATGCAAAGTTATTTATAATGTTTTTTTTTTTTAAAGGAACACTATGTAATTTTCAAAAGGCTTTACAAAATGAATTACTTACATCAGGCCTTTTGATAAAGGATTTTCTTATAATGAGGTCAATACCATATTTATTTATCAAATCACAAATCTCACTAAGTTTATTTTAAAAGGGGAGCCATTTCTTATAAA
The DNA here is from genome assembly GCA_000404065.3 of Pinus taeda. Taxonomy (NCBI): domain Eukaryota; kingdom Viridiplantae; phylum Streptophyta; class Pinopsida; order Pinales; family Pinaceae; genus Pinus; species Pinus taeda. The sequence continues at coordinate 126,854 of APFE030157060.1, forward strand.
AGCTTTGTGTAAATTTTTTTTAGAAATGGGGGGTTGTTGTACAGCACAACAATTGGCGATTCACTGGAAGAAGCAATTATCTCTTAGAAAGTAATGTAATATTTTAACCTTCTTATTCTAAAAACCTTAGTGGATAGAGAAAATCTAATTTAACTAGGTAATCATAAACTCTGAATATAATGAAAACCATTTTTGCTATCTCTTTCTCATCTCAAAATTAAATACATTCTAAGTTTAAGTAAACCTTAATTGGTTGATAATGATAAAACAAGAGACTTCTCCAACTTAGCTTATATAATGACTCTCTTATCACAGGTAGAGCCTCTATTACCAGCAAACGTTTATAGTCTCGACAGAGTTACCTTTTAACCATTTAATCATTCATTGTCCCATCCATTTCAGAGTATAATTTAAAAGAATGAATCTAAAATATATGTTTCCACATATTTTGTATTTCATTTTATTTTTTCCTTATTTCTTTATTTTGTAAGATAACAAGCCATTGTCCTGGTTTGGTGGCCAACTGTTGACAATGCCATTCACTGGTTGTAATTTAACTGAACAAGCTGGCTCGTGATGAGACCCCTTGTCTTATAATTATAAGCCATTACCCTGTTTTGGTATGTGGTTTTGATAATGTCAGTTGAACTAGTCCCCCATGATCATGGTAAGCAGGCTCATGATGAGATCTCTTATCTTCTTATATCAAATATATTTTAGAATTACACTCTGAAAAATCATAAACTTTGATGGATGGGGTGAACAATTTTCTCCCTAAGAGAACATGGATGAAAATTTTAAGAGTTCAATATGTTAAGATTGAATTGGTCTTTGCTTTCTATTGATAACCTTTTTTAGGCTTTTAAAACTTAGAATGATTTACAGTATTTTCAAGTTTCGAGAAGATTTTACAAAAATAAAAAGAGTTTTCAAAGTTTAGTTAGACCTAATTTCCTAGAACTTTCTTCTTTTTCTTCAACGCTTCCATCTATCAAAAGTAAATATTAACACTATTTTTCTTTTAAGTAACTTTTTCAAAATAGTAAAAACCAGTAAAGGGCTATTTACAACTTTATTTTCCAAGAAAGAAACTGAACTAATTATTCACACAAATATAGCTGAAAATTGAATATTTACAAAGTGAGAAGGGGTTACCTCCTTAAGTGAAGAATTTTTTCAAAATAAGCCCATTGATAGGAGGAGAATCTCTCTTTCCTGATAGATCTTGCATTATGAATGTTGACGGGCCTATCTTCTCACTAATTTGAAATGGTCTGAGCCACATTTTCTAAAATTTAGTGTGTTTTCCTTTATCCTTGTGGGCTTTGTCCCATTTCAAAACAAGATCACCAACTTGTGAAAGTTTTGGGCCAGTGGAATTGGTATCAAAAGAAGACTTAATAATTTGTTGATGCTTCGCATGTGTAGTTCGATCTTTCTCCCTTTCTTCTTCTAATTTCAAGATCTGATTATGTCTCAATTGGATAGAAGATGAGGTATTTTCTTCAATAAACTGCACTAAGTCTAGTGATGGAAGTACTAAGTTCGCTAGTATGACAGCCTCCTTTCCATACACCAGATTAAACGAAGAAGTGCTTCTTGAGGCCTTCTATGTTATACAACCTGCCCATAATGCAAATATCAAAGACTTATGCCAATTCTTATGATTCTGATCAATCGTTCTCTTAATAATTTATATAAGATTTTTATTGGTGGATTCTGCTAAACCATTACTTTGAGGATAATAGTTTGCAAAATATTTCAATTTGAATCCTCTTTTCATAGCAAATTCAAGTATGGAATTACCAGAGAAATAAGATGCATTATAAAAAATAAGAGCGGTTGGGACACCAAACTTGGTAATGATGAACTGGTCTATGAATTTAATGATTGCCTCAGAGTTTGTTGTCTTCAAAGTAATTGCTTCTACCCACTTAGTAAAGTAATATGTAGCTGTAAGGATGTACCTATGTTGTTTGGATAAATTTGGAATAATTTCTCCAATGATATCCTATCCCTATTATTAAAAAAGTTGCTCCATGTTGACTGGTTGCAAAGGGAAAGTTGGCTTTCTTTGTTTTCCAATGGAAATTTGACATGTTCTGCATTTCCTTACATACTCATGAGTATCTTTAAATAAGGTGGGCCATTAATACCTAGCATGGATAATTTTGTGAGATGTTGTATCAGCTCCAAAATGTCCTCCTGTTGGACCATCATGTAGTTCCTGCAAGTCCTTTCGCGCTTCAGGTTTTTTTAAGCATTTTAACAAAATCGAATCATAATTCCGTCTAAACAACACATCATCAACAATCATAATTTTTTTTTCTTTCAGTATTATGACACGTTTATTTTTATAGGAAATATTAGAAGGAGCATATTCATTTTTCAAATAAAATATCAAATCTGCATATTGGTATTCATGATTGATGGTACTTATCTCATTGACTTCTTCAATATTGTTGGTATCTTCATGTTCCTAAATATTAGAAGCTCTTGATAACAACCTACAAAAACCTTGGCCTTTGACAATATTTGCTGGTTTAATGTCAAAATCATGTTCTTGTAATGTCCTAACCCAGTTTACCCTTTTTTCTGCCAATTCCCTTTGAACTAGTAATTGTCTTACTACTGAAAAAGGGACTATAACTTTTCTGTGAATCTTTAAGAGAAAGGGCCTGAAGTGTTTAATGGCTTTGAATATAGCAAAGGCTTGCTTTTCAACTTCAGAGTAATTAAGCTCAACACCTTGAAGGTTTGAACTATAAAATGAAATTGGTGCTTCCAAGTTTTGATCATTGATTTGTGTCAGTATTGTTGCATAAGATGAAGCAGATGCTAGAGTATATAAAATAAAATGATTTGAAAAATTAGGAGGGTTCAATGTGGAAGCATTTATGGTTGCTTGTTTGATTGAATCAAAAGCCTCCCTTTCTATATGCCCCCATTTAAACAATGAGTTTTTTTATTATCATGTTTTGTAATGGTAATACAATCTGTGAAAAATCTGTGACAAATCTTTTTACAAAATTTATTTGACCTAAAAGTTATTGCATTTATTTTTTATTATGTGGAAATGAAATATTAGAAATCTCTTTAATTCTATCTAGATTGATATAAATACCATTTTTTGAAACAATAAACCCCAAGAGTTTACCTTGGTTGAGAGCGAAAAATGACTTTTTAGGATTTAGTGAAATCCGTACCTTTTACAACATTCAAAGATTTGTTTCAAATCATGTAAATGATTTGAAATTTTCTTAGAGAAGACAGTAATTTCATCCAAATAGATAACTATTGATTTATTAATCAGACCCTTGAATGTTATATCCATTGCTCTTTGGAAGGTAACTCCAACATTAGTTAAACCGAAAGGCATTTTTTGATACGCATAAGTGCCCCACTTAGTTCTGAAAGTAGTCTCGAGTCTTTCATCGAGGTGCACCAAGATTTGGTTATACCCTGAAAAACCATCTAAGAAATACATTAATTCAGAACTAGCTATTGAATGCAGAGTTTTCTCCATTGTTGGTAGTGGGAAGTTATCTTTTCGACTTGCCTTATTAAGATTTCTGAAATCAATGCAAATTCTAATGTCACCATTCTTCTTTCTCACAGGCACTAAGTTGGACACCCAATTTGAATGACTAAAAAGAAAAATTATTTTAGCTTTCAAGAGTTTGTTCAACTCAGCTTTTATCTGACTTTCAAGGTTCAAATGAATTTTCCTTAATTTTTGATGTACTGGTTTTTCTTCAGATATCATTGGAATTGTATGTTGTATGATAGAAGTATCATATGTTTTCAAGTCATAATAATTCCAAGCAAAGACATTTTTATATCTATTCAATAATCTGAGAAATGCCAATCTTTCTTCTGAAGTAAGTCCTAATCCCAGATTGATATTTTGCGGCTTGTCCTCTATGCCAAGATTTATTAATTCAAATCTCAAAGTAGAACTTTGAATCTTTGAATTAGTAACTTGTTTAAACCTATCTTTGATTTCATACAGGTCTTCAAGTTTGACCACTGGTTTAGGTATTGAATTTTCTTCAAGTTTTATCTTCATTTGAAGATCATGCTCACTTTCATCAATAATTTGATCATTATAGGACTTATCAGAATTTAAGAAATTTAACATGTTATCATCATGATTGAATACTCACTAGTTAGTGACATTATCGGGAACCGATGGCCTACAAATTAACTCTACTGAAAATCTATCGAGACTGTAATGTTCAGATGAAAGGAGCTTAGAAGCAACATTGGCTAGTAAAGCTGTTGCTGCATTCTGAAATCTCAGAATGGGAGAAATATTAAATGTTAGAAAATGAGATACAAGGGCTTGTACCAAGCATTGATAATGTTTAAGGTGACTAGAAAGGTAATGTATAGTATTTCTGACTTGCTTTATAACAATTTCAGAGTCATCGAACACTTCCAAATATTGCACCTTAAGACCAATTGCTTTGTAAAGTCCTTGAATGAAGGCTTCATATTCAACAGTATTATTTGTGCACTCAAATTCTAATTGACATGATAGCATAGTCTTTTCTCCTTCAGGACTAACTAAAATACATCCTGCTCCTGCACCGTCATTAGATTTAGACCCATCAAAATATAATGACCAAAATAAAGGTTTATCTACAGTCTTATTTACAATTTCCTCAGCAATTTTAACACACCTTGATGTATCTGTTTGGGAAAAATTTTCAATTTGAGATGTGAAATTATTAACTGAGAAATGTGATGATTGAGCACTAAAATTATCAAAGAATGATTTAGATGAGTAGTTACCAAGAATATTATTGTTGAATGTTATAGGCTAGTTTTCTTGTTTAAACTCTGTTACAGTATGAGTCATATGTTTCTCCTAATCAATATTGATCTGATTTGGCTTCCCTTTATAGAGAAGCCACATGTGAGACCAATTGGTAGAAATGTAACCATGAAGTTTCTTAGACCAGTCTTTACTTAAAATCAAAACCATAAAATTTAGGAATATCAACAATTAATATATCAATTCTCTAAACCACTCTTGGATCAACTGATAACCTAATGGTAACTGAGTTGATTTCTCCCAATACTTTAACCTTAGCTCTATCCAACTAGACAATATGCACTATAGACTTTTGGGGTGCAATATTCAGTTTAGAACAAACCAAAGCTAGCATAATATTTCATGAAGCCCCTAAGTCTATCAAGCAATTATGCAGATTTCTATTATAAATCTCGTAGGTCAAAAGAAAAGGAGTAAGGGAGTTTGATCTATCTCCGATTAGAATGGCCTTAATATCTTCTACTCTACCAGCTGGTGGCTTACCTGTCTCATTAGCAGAATTTAACAATACAACATTTGGAAGAGGACAATAAGGTACTGCATTTAATTCATTGAGCAGAAATTTTTGTTGATGTTTAAGCTTACTAAGCTCAAACATAGTGATATTTTCTTTCATTTTCTTCATGTCCTCAATGATGTTGTAATCCATAGAGTCTGCAACTACTAATGTTTTAGATGTTGAAGTTGGATTGGAAGTTGATGGTTGATTTTGAGTAGGCATCATTGTAGACATCTTTGTTGGAACCCTTTCTTTAGTAGTAGTACCCATGTTCCTTTTCTTCTGAGTCGCTTGAATAAGTTCAAGAGTTCCTTTACTCCTGGTACTTATTGGAAAAGCTTACTATTCATTTTCAGTATCAAAATTGGGCAAAATGAAGTCCCACATCCCATGACACTCTACAGCTTCCTCTTCATCAGTTTCTTCAGATGTTAAGACTGTATCTTCTTCTTCATCATCCTCATGGTCCAAATCTACGTTGGATATAGCATTAGGGGGTTTCGATTCTGGTTTCTTAAATTTTCTGAATGGCTTCCTAATTGAGGTCTTAGCTACTTGTTTTTTGATTTCTATCATTTCATTTGACATAGTTTTTACAACCTTTTGGAGACCTTCCATATCATATGGATCTTTAGCCATTTTCTTCTTTGAAGGTAAATTTTTTAGATTTTCTATCTTCAAGAGTAGCTTTCTTTTCTAAGGTGATGATACGTTTTTCCACGGCAATTGCCTCTTTCATATTCTCTGGTAAAGTAGGCTTTGCAGCTCTATCCACAAAGATATATATGTTTGAAGGTAAAGCTGATATGTACCATTCACTTTTAACCTGTTCACTAGGTTTTGAGGCAGTAGGAATCTTATTTAAGAGTTTATTAAGTCGTGAATTAAATTCTTTTATAGGCTCTCTAGATTCTGTTTTAAGATTTGAGAGATCATTGATTAACATTGCTACGAATCTGTCATCACCATATTTAGTTATGAACTACTCTTGGAAAATATTCCAACTAGTAATGGATCCCAATTGTAACGAAAAGTACCAAGACCTGGCTGATCCTTGTAGGGTATACGGGAAAAGCCTGCCAACCACATCTTCTTTAGTAACTGCTTTTAAATTGACTGACACCACAACATTGTTTATATGTTAATCCACCTGAATGCTTGCATCTGGATTGAATTTTGGCAATCTTTTCTTGGGATGAGCTGGAAATGGGTTCAAAGGTGCAGGCATTGTGACTGCACTAGGATTGTTCTATAGGTTTTGTGCCATTGTTGAGCCTCTAATGGATGATAGGTCAGATGAAGTTATAGATGGTTGAGAAGTAGATTTTGAAGTTCCAGTACCCTGTTGAATGACAATCTGAAGTGGGGGAATGGATGGTTGACTTTGCAATGGAGAAGATGAAATGGATGATGATGATGAGAAAGTTTCACTATCAGACCCTTCATTTGTCTTCCTTGCTATTTTTATTTTAGGAAAAGGTAATTCAGGAGGTTCAATATCAAGCTTTTCACTCTGAAGTCTAGTGAGGGGATGAGAAGGAATGAATTGCAAAGTCACAATGCCTTGAGATAACTTATATTTTTGTGGTGATATTGAAAATCCTTGAGGTTTATGAATTAGAGATTGTACTTTAAGATATTCTAGAGTTTATTTATTTGAGATGTTTTGGGGTTGAGTAGTGGTTGTTGTTTCCTCAACTTCTCGCTTAGAAACTGGAGTTTAAGCATGCGAGGGAGAAGTTGGAGGTGAGGTGGAGGGAGATTTATTCTCATAATGGATTCTAGATTTGGATTTACCCACCATTCACAGTTCATGTCCTCTTTCTAGAGCCAAAAATGTGGATGCCTCAAAAATCATTGCATCAACATCGGGGAAAACCACCCGGTCCGGACCTTAAAACAACTTCTTTTCCATTTGGTGTGGCGGCTCCGATTGGATATAATGGGACCGGTTTCCCAATGATTTATAAGTGGGATGGATAAATGATCAATTATTTAATATCTAACGGAAATGATAGATGATCTATTCTAAAATGTAACAATATAAAAGTAACTAACTTATCCCGAGAGTCTTTCTCTTAGTGCAATTTTTGATGGTTCTCATTGACAAGTAGGCATATAGATGATTATACTCATAAAAAAATATATTCATTCATATGATAATTACTTTGTTCAAGTAGTTGAACAAAGTAATAATTAAAACACTGTCACACTAGTCTTTATATATTACTAACACACATATATATGAAAGATAACAACTCTTAAACATTCAATAGTGATAAGTCAAAGAATTGTTGTAATATCATATACATATATCAATAATAGAAAAATAAACAAATGTTGGTTTACATAAAAGCATGAAGCAAAAACACAGATAGTATTACCGTATGAATTTGATTCTCCTCTTATGTGAATTGCATTCAGATCCTACTTTTTAACTTGGAAATACTTTCACAAGAAGCAATAGTGCATATCACATAAAAGCATTCTTCATCAAAACTCAAAATTCAGGTCCAGTTTTTATAAAAATAAATATATCGAAAGCATAGTAGTGCAACTTCTGATCCAAGTCTTAATACAAAAATTTTAGGACCCTTTCTAAAAACATGAAAGGGTCTATAAATACTACTTAAACTAACAAACTATGAAATAAATATGCTATGCAGTGGTATAACCAAATCACAAAAAATGTGAAAATCATCTACAAATAGGCATGCTGCAGTCGGTCAGAAATGGTTCACTTTATGGGTTGATCATCTTGTAATTGGAGCTAACAAATGACAAGCATCAGCTGAAGTTCTGGTGGGTGACTCATGCGTGAGTGTAACTAAGCAGTGTATGTGGCATCATTAAGTTCGGGAATCATATGGCCGATTGTATCAGAGAGGCATTTTATTGTTTTCTGCTGACTATATGGTTTGACAAGGAAAAACCAAAAGGTTTCCCATGTTAAACTTTGAATACCTACGATCAATCTTTCTCTTTGCTTCAATTCTTGTTTCCGCATCTATTCTAATGCTTTTACTGGTAGAAGTTTTCCTGGAGAACAGTCTGCTATTAAATTTGATAAATAAAGACTATTATTAATTAATTCAACCAATTTGTTTGTTGTCAATCTACATCTTGATGTTTCTCTTTCTACCTTCATTAGTTGAGATTTCCATTCAGTAAATAGAATTTCTTTATGCGATTCTAGAATTTTTGGTAGATTAGCAACTTTTCCCTCTTTAGATTCTTACGAAGAGAGAAAATTTGTTAATCTTTCATTTGCTTTTTCCAAGTCCACTGTCTCATCTACTGATTTGTCAACCATGGATGATGAAATTTCACACAGAGGAAGAACCAGTGAGATATTATGACATAATATGCTCAACTGACTAGACAATGCCCTGGTAATTTGTAGAGTCTCTGATCTGACTTCTCCCACTTGGGGATATTCCTTGAATATTTCTATCTAAACTATTAGTTGAGTGATTTGTTCCTCCTTTGATTTGCTCAGTTGTTCATTTAATAATTGCAACTTACTCAATGATTGGGATAACTCCTTTTGCTTATGAATTGCTTGCTCATCAATCCTTTGTTTTTCTTTGAGCAATTGCTCATTCAATTGGCTGTTTAGTTGCTTCTAGACTGCTAATTTTTGTTCCAGTTGTTATATCTTCTGTTGTTTCTCTTGTGCTTGTGCTTCTAGCAAACTGATTGCTTGGTCTTTTTCTTTTAGAAAATTATTGACCTCTGATGCTTTATCCATTGTGGCCACTGTGTATGCTCCAACATACTAAGAAAGTTTGGTGAGATATTAAGAAGGATTAACTTCCTCTCTCTACCACATTTGTTATCTCCATTTGTGAAGTCAAAAGAGGAGATTGATCAATTTTCCTCTTTTTCCTTTGTCTTTTTATTACATCCCTATGCTTAGGTCTGTAGAAGACATCTCTTCTATGTGTAAACCAATTTCATCGGATGGACTTTTAGGGATTATGTCTACATCCTTTAGAATAATGGGTGGGCCGCTAGTTCCTTCAGTCAGAATTATGTTGATTACTGACTTCTGAGTAGTAGTCACCTCAGGGGTGTTGAATCCTTGAATGCTCTTAGTATTACTAATGATGGAATCAAATTACTACTATTCCTTGATTAGTTTAGGATCAACATAAATGTTTGAATCAAGGGGCCCGCTACTTGTTTCTTGTCTCTGCTCTTGCTATGGCTACTTTCCCTTTTCAGGAACCTTCTCCACTACAGGAGTATTATCAGCAGCTTTCTGTTCACTTTAACTCTATGGTTGAACTGTTGGGGTTGTAGCTAATAGATCCAAAGGAAGAGTTTGCAACCTCTGGGCTTTGAGCCTATTGAATTTTTCTAACCCCTTTTCTCCATATTTGACATGAGCTAATCCTTTAACCCGATAAAATATTTCAGCTGAAGTAAACAAATCATCAAAATCATCTTCTTCATGATCAAATCTGGTAGGTTTAGCTTGATAAGTAACGTTATAGGCAACCTTACTTAGGTCAAATTGCCTATTCAGAATGGTGGCAAGATTTAGCATCTGAATCTTCTCTGCCTCTTTCTCTGCATGTTTATCATCATATAAGGTAAAAATGCCACACCATAGGGGAAATGTAGGCCACATATACTTCTTGGAATCCCTCAGGGTTTTTGATGTTCCTTCAACTGTTATTTGATACACAAACTCTCGGGCTAACAGTGTGTTTGGAACATATAAAAGAAGAACATGGGGTTTGGTAAGATTGCCAAAGCCTTACATAAGTGAATTTCTCCTCCTCGAACTAGCTACCCACTACTATTAGGTCAATTTTTGCTTCCTGAGATATTCTAGGGGCAGGTTTATTGAAGATAAAATAATATACACGTAGGACAAAACCATTGCAAATTCTGTACAAGTGATTCTTATAGTGGGCCTTCCATAACTGTTTGTGATAGATATGAATAGAATTAGGATCTTGGGAAGTCCACTTCCATTCGAGTACAGGGAATTCATAATTAAAAAAAATAATATCAAAAATATATGCATTGTAGTAAAAAGGAGGAATGATCCGAGATGTTGTATACATTTTCCTTCTGTATTCTAGTATCTCAGTGGCTATTCTATCAAATAGAATGTTTGCCCAATCCATAACATAACCATTAATTGTAGCTTCCATTAACGAGACCATATCTATAGTAAATCTTACAGAATCATGTTGTCCCCACAGTCTACACATCATAGCGCCAGCATAGTAATAAGGAGAAGCTAGTGAGTCAACAAAATACTTACTCGATAATTGTGCTTATGTTTCTCCGAGAAATTCCTCCAGTGTCTGATCGGGTCCAATTCCAAGTCATTCTCTTTTGCAAATGCTTCCATGAATGCCTTGTTATAGTGCTTCTTGGGCGGAGGTAGATGGTACATTTGCCTGAGATCTTTAGGGTTAGATGAACTGAATGTTCTTCCATCAGCCGTGGAAAATGTTCTATCTAAAGTTAGGATTTTCTCGATGACCCATCTAACCACATCAGTGTATGGAAAAATTTTGGCCCGCGCTACTATCCTGTGAAGGTATGAACAGGCCAATTCTTTGAAAGTTCCTTTTGACTTGCTAGTGGAATCTGCTGTGGCTTCCTCTTTCAATTCTTCAGGATGTTCTGCTTCTATCAGATTGTAGATGCTTTCCCAACTCACATTTCCCAGACCGAGACATGTTGTATCTGATATTAGTCCCTTCTTGCTCAGTTCTGGTTCTTTAGCTCTAGGGGTTGCCTTGGCCTTCTTAGATTTCTTCCCCATCTTCTCCAGATTCATGAGTTCAAAGAAACTCTGCACATATAATTAAAAACTATAACACAGGGATATTGTTGCTGAAAGCCAATATGAAAATGAACAAAATTAAGGCAATTGACATATGATAAGTCGGATGCAGTTAAGAACCACCACGAGTGAAATCTTTGAAGGCTTTACTTTTAACTGTAAAATTTCATAGTTGTTTGAGCCGCCAATTGTGATGAATAAATACCATAAATACCTGTCTCATCGATCATATATTGAATGATTATCTCAAGCGTGTCTTTGGATTTCCCCGATTGGCGATCAGCAATAAATCGCAAATCGCAATCGGGAGTTTCAAAAGGGTAATGCTTTTTCACTTGCAATGAATATCTCTGATTGCTAATAATGTATAATAGGGTGAGGTATGTTTTCGTTAAATTGGTTTGATTTATTAGTTTTTAAAAGACTTATGCATGCAAACCATTTCACGAATATTTTCTTTTTGAGATGTGTGCCTTATTTATTGATCGCAATCGGGGGTTTGGCTAGTATTCTAACTCTTTGTCATATGATACCTCCAATTGCCGATTGCGATTACCTTTATCAAATCAGAGGATTTGATGAGGCCCTCTTTATATGTGTCCCTTTGTCATTGCAATACGCGATCTTCGATTGCTTTATCGCAATGTAGAATTATTTATAATGTTTTTTTTTCAAGGAACACTTTGTAATTTTCAAAAGGCTTTACAAAATGAATTACTTACATCGGGCCTTTTGATAAAGGTTTTTCCTATAATGAGGTCAATACCAAATTTATTTATCAAATCACAAATCTCACTAAGTTTATTTTAAAAAGGGACCCATTTCTTATAAAAATTGTGTAAAAGGTTTTTAGAAATGAGGGGTTGTTGTACAGCACAACAAGTCTCTATATAAAATTTTGGTGATTTTTAAGGTAAAATAATTTTATACTATAAAATTTGGGTGAATAATTTTTATAAAAAATGGAAATTAATGAATTTTTTTTGGAAAAAAACATAAATAATTTGCCCACTTGCGAACATTAGCCCCTAAAAATTTCCTTGCTTTAGAGTATTGGAGGTGGAATATTTGGCTCATATTGTACCTCATGAGGGTGTTAAGATAGACCCTAACAAAATTAAAGCCATTAAGGAATGGAAAATTCCCACAACCATAGAGCATCTTCGAGGATTTCTCAATTTTATAGGGTATTATCGCAAGTTTGTTAATAATTAAGGGAAAATAGCAATACCTTTAACAACATTACATTTTCTTGGACTCTAGAAACAATTGAGGCCTTTGAACATCTTAAAGATGAAATGTGCCAAGCATCGTTCTTTGCTACGCCAAACTTCACAAAAGCCTTTATTGTGGAATGTGATGCCTTGGGAAATGGAAACTATGTTGTTTTACTGCAAGAAGGATGACCCAATTCTTTTTAAAGTTGTCCAATCAAGAGAAAGTATTTACACAAACCTATTTATGAGAAGGAAATGTTGGCAATAATATGTGCACCAAAGAAATGGAGACCTTACATAATGGGAAGAAACTTCAAGGTAAAAAAATATATCATGATAGTCTTAAATACTTTTTGGAACAAAGATTATCTTTAGAACAGTAGCAAAAATGGGTCACAAAGATGTTGGGTTATGAATTTGAAATCATCTTCAAAAAAAGGAATCAAAATGTTGTTGCATATGCACTCTCAAGAAAGTATGAGGATGTGGAAGCATTGCTTTGTGCCATTTATATTATCCAACCTAGTTAGATAACCAAAGAAAGGCATGAATGGAAGAACGACGAAGAGGTGTGGACACTCATTCAAAATTTGCGACTAATCCCAGTACATCTTATATATTTAGCTAGAAAAAATATTCATTATGGTACAAAGATCGCTTGTATCTTTGTAAGAATTCCCAACTCAAGTAAAAGATTCTTTTGGGATTACACACCTCCCCCTTAGGAGGGCACTTAGGATTTGTAAAAACTTACCATAGTTTCAAGAAGGAACTTTTTTGGGATGGCCCTAAATATGGTATTCATAAGTTTGTGGCAAAATGTTTGGTTTTCCAACAAAATAAAGTTGATACAATTAAGACATCAAGTTTATTACAACATTTAGTCATTCCAAGTCATTGTTGGGAGGAGGTCTCAATGGATTTTATCACAGGTTTACCCAAGTCTGAAGGAAAGAGATTCATCATGGTGGTAGTTGATAAACTTACCAAGTATCCATACGTTTGTGCATTATATCGTCCTTTTAAAGTCAGTACAGTTGTTACTACATTTATGGAAACAATTCAAAAGCTACATGGAAACCCAAAGATTGTTGTAAGTGTCAGAGATCCATTTTCACTATAAATTTTTGGACGAAATTATTTTCTTGTGTTGGTACTCAATTAGCACATAGCTAATCTTATCATCCCCAATTTGATGGGAAAACTAAGATAGTGAACACATGTTTGGAAGGAAATATTCGTTTCTTTGTATCAAATAAACAAACACAATGGGTCAAGTGGTTATCTCTAGTTGAATGGTGGTATAACACTTCCTTCCATATTGCAACAAAAATGACCCCATTTATGGAACTTTATGGATATCATCGACCATCCATCACATCACCTTTAAGAAAAAAATATAAGGTTCAAGCAGTGGAATATCACATCGAGCATCAAAAACAAGTTCTCAAACTATTAAAGGATAACCTCACTTTGGTGTAGAATCAAATGAAACAACAAGCAAACCAGCATCACAGTGAAAGTGTAACAACCCTGGTGAAAATTCCATGTAATAAAAGTTAAAAAAAATAACCACGAATGAATGGTACACTTATTCCAAGATGAATGTTGGGCAAGACATCCTAGAGGATGTTCATTTGGTTGTTTATGGCTAAGGAAATTGGCAAAGGTAATGGCTAATGTTGTGGAAAGACAAAGTGGCATTTTTGGCACATTTATTTATGAAAATAATGGAAGTTAGGAGAAAAAGGAGGTGCAAGGTCATAGGTTTCATGTGAGAAGAAAATGAAGGAAAATAATGGAAAATGAAGAAAATATAGGCCTTATTCATAAAAAGGCTTCTGAGGGTTAGTTGGTAACCTTTTTTCAATTTATCTTTGGAGATCTCTCATTAGTATCTCTCTCTCTCATACTCTCGAGCACTTTGGCATTGGAGCAAGAAAGGCAAAGAAGGTAAGAGGAAGCAAAGATCAAGCAGGGAAAGGTAAGATCAGGAAACTACAACAGACTTCATTTCATGTCTCGAATTGCATGTGTATTTTCCTTGATATATTTGGCATGCATGGGATTTCATGTGTTTCTTTTCTACCATGGCATGGGTTTTTCCAGGTGTGATAGTACTTTTAGCCTAGCCTTTTCATTTCATGATATCTTTGATAAGATGGGTTCTCTTATTCGATTTATGTGGGATGGCCAGATTGGATTTGAAGCTGAGTGTGGTGGATCTCTGAGTTGACAAACATATGGTGTAGTGGTCCTTAAACCAAATGGAGGATGCACAAAGCCACTAGATTAGTAACCCCTGAACTAGACTGTGGGTTGTTGTAAAGCTAGATTGTGTGCCTCAGTGGGGTTAGGAATCCTTATCGATAAATGGTGGGATATACGGTAAAACAAAGAGGTGGATTTTCTCTTCAATGGGCCTAGTGATTCCAGGATGGAATGCATGGTAATGCCTGGAGAGTATGTCTTGGTGTAGGGCTTATTCATCCTTGCATCAGATTGCAGATGCACGATAAATCATGAGAGACTACGAGGCACTCAAATTCCTCATGGTGTAGGAGGAGAACTTTGGTGGCATCCACATTGATTGGTGTTTTTGATGTGTTATATGAGTTCCACATTCACGCTTGGAATATGGCACGGGGGTGATTGGCTGAAGATTGACTTTGCTAAACCAATCTATGGTTAGGTGGAACGTGGTAGTCCCATCACTGATTGGTTCATTGCATTGATTAATGAGAAATCCATTCCACTAATTTTCATGTGTAAATGTATTGATATATATATATGAGTTTTTATGTTTGATATGTTCATTGTAATTATGTTCCTATTATTTTGGTTAGATGTGTATTTTGTGACAACAACTATGTATGGCTCTCAACATGTTTTTACTTGCATTTGAATGGATATAATATCTATGACCTAATAAATGATAAGGTAGCAAATGACATGAGGAAACAATGGTTCATAGTAATTCTTAGATAAGTATGAGATCACTACACTTAATTTTGTTGTTTACACCTGTAAGTTACATGTTGACAATATGTTTAATGAAATGATTATCATGGCTAGTATGGGTCTAGTTAAGGTATTGATCAACTATTTACTTTTGCATCATTGTTTCCATTTACTTTACTCTATTATGAGCTATCATTCCATTTCGGGAAGTGGCTTGGGCTCTGGACTTGAAAAGGTGGCATAATTCCTAGGGTCACTGGCACAGAATTGGAAATTTTGGTCCACAGTTGCTGGCAGGCAAGCCTATGAGAGTGAATTTACGTCTCTGGTCACCCTTTTGTTGAGAAATGTCAACAAGAAATTCCAGTTTGAATTTGTCCTTGAATTTTGAATTTTGAATTAAAATCAAATTCTATTCTCATAGCAACTTGTACATAGTTAACGCAGTTTAAATAACTTAATTAGCTTAGGAAATTCGAGTTGGAAGTCTTTCTGAAGTAATGTATATGTTCTCCCTAATTTTTATGAGTCCATAATGAGTTTAATTGTGAGTTGTAATTACATAACTCAGTTTACTGAGTTATGTTTAGTTAAATTAGTTCCAAACTGTTTGAGGAACTAATAGAGTTAATAGTGAGTTGGTGCACTAGTGCATCCACAAGTGTCACTCTAACTAACTGAAGATTCCCTCATCAGAAACTCATGCATGTCGATTCTGAGAAAGACCCAGTTGAGACTAGAGTGAAGGGACAATGTACTATCAGTTGTATGATTTACTGAATTGTATAGATCATGCATGCAATCAGGAAGTCAACCTAGATTGGATTGTGCAGTTTTGGAAGCACTGGATTCCCATTAATATGGGTTATTAAGTCATAGGAATTGTGCAAGGAAATAGAGGCTTGGAGGGAGGAAGAAAAGGCTAGATATTGGCCTAAGCTTGCTTGTGAGATGGGAGATTGATCATACTTGCGTAGGGATTGTTCTTGTGAGAACAAGCATTGTATTCTCATATTGGATTTGTTTAATGTAATACATATAGTAGGGGTTTTGAGCAGTGGATTTCCCTAGAGAAACTTATTGTGTTATGTGCCATTGATTTGTCTTCTTATTGTTCACATTGTTTTCATCGATATATTGGCTTCCATTGGTTCAAAGTAGAAGTCAATTCTTATCCTGTGCTTTAGAAAATTGCATGATCTTGTGAATCTACAGGATTTTCTACATGGTATTAGAGTTAAGAATCAATATACTAGAGGAGATTTCGAAGCTTTTGAGTTCAGGGTTTGATACTTCCTCTTCTTGGATTCCCAAATAGTTGGCATAGTTATCAAGACTCTATCAATGGTCAGGAGAAGATGCCAGATTGGGAACGACTGTGGTCAAATTTGATGTAGGAGGAGATCAGGAGAAACACTAGCGATGGCTCTTCATCAAAGATTGATGATGAAGAGAATTGTTCCTTAGCGATTAAGGTGAAGAAGGGGAAAGGGAAAGCTTCCCATTCCAAATCAGATTCTTATCATGGAGTTAAGAAGAAAGACATGATGAAAGTTAAGTGATTTCATTGTCATGAGTTGGGCCACTTTGCTACAAATTGTCCACTCAACAAGTCCAAGAAGAAGTTCTTGGGAGAAGGAGCAGGTGAGGCTTTGGCCTCTCAATTTGAATTGGACTTTTCCCTCATTGCATGCATGGTTTCATGAATGATGGGAAGTGTATGGTACTTAGACAATGGAGCTTCATTCCACATGACTGGCGACAAAGAGTTATTCAGTGACATGGAGGAGAAATATCTCTAGATGCATATCGAGATGAGTGACGACGGGAAGTATAATGTTACTCGATTGGGCAAGATTACTTTTCAGAGGGAGCATGGGGCTCCACTCACCTTGAAGAATGTTATGTATGTTCTTGGGTTGAAGAAGAACTTGGTATCTGTTTCCATGCTTGAGGATAGAGGCTATGATGTGATCTTCTTGAAAGGAAAGGTGTTCCTTCGAAACATGGCCACGGATCAAGTAAATAAGATAGGGATTCGAATGAATAATCTCTATAAAGTGGAGGTAGAGGAGTGTGCTACTTTGAGCACAAAATCAGAAAGGGTACAGAGCTGAGACTTTGGCGAGTTGTGGCACAAATGATTGGGCCACTTGCATCATGGGGATTTGAAGATATTGTAGTAGATCTCTATTGGTCTTCCCAAAGGTACGTTTGAGAAAGTTGATACATGCAAGGGGTGTACTTTGGGAAAATACATCAATTCTTCCTTTCACGATAGATACAGTCAAGGAGAGGCTATTCTAGAGTGAGTCCATCCATATGTGTGTGGACCATTCTCGTCAACATCCATGACCAAATACAAGTATTATATTATATTTGTTGATGACTTTTCTTGAAAATGTTGGATATTTTTCATGCAGAAAAAGGATCAAACCAAGGAAAATTTTAGGGGCTAATGTTCACAGGTGGGCTAATATTCCATGATTTTTCCAAAAAAAAGATTTGCCATTTTCCATTTTTCCAAAAATGAATTCACCCAAATTTTATAATATAAAATAATTTTACCTTAAAAATTGTCAATGTTATATATTTTATAAT
>APFE030157068.1:0-10440 GCA_000404065.3 Pinus taeda
AAAATATAAAATAGCAATTTTTATAAAATATAATTTTATGATATATACAAAAAAGGCACAGTATTCCAATATCAATTCAAAAGTCCTTATTATCAGTCACAAATTCATTTCAACTATAAATTTTTAAAAACTATTGGAGTGTTTAAAAATTTTTATATTGGAAATAGATTCAACACTATCGAGAACTTTTGGGCATCCAAAATCTTAAAATTTAATAATTATAATTCAAAATTTCAATAATTTCTACCAAACTTTATCATAATCTTTCCAAATTTCCTTTATTTTACTAACAGTGGGTGTGTTCTTTATACAGAACTAACTAATATCTCATTCATGAAAATCCCATCAATGTGGGTCTGGATATTCATAGCTTTCTCATCAAACTAGGTTTGGAATTTTAGGAGAGCATAATCTTAAATCCTATCAAATAGGTGGCGAATATCATGAGAGCCACTATCTTCGTGTTTGAAGTGGAGTCCTCTATTTTTGGAGTCCAATGGTACCTGCAATCGATATTTCATTTTTTTAAATGACTCTTCAACTATAAGCCTTTAAAGAGAATTATGGCCATAATAGGCTAAAATTACAGTCGTGCCTCCAGTCGCCAACATGTGACGCTGGAGCATCCAAGTGCCTTAATGAAAGAAAAACTAGAGAAAGAGGACCAGTGGACAACCACATGGACAAACAGGCCAACCATCAACCGAATTTAGTTAGTAAACTAATTTTAGTTAAAAATTCAGTTAAAACTGAATGTATGTATAATAAGATATTAAGAATTCATTAGTGAATGAAGAAACAGGAAAAAGAACTGCGCGTATGAGAGGGGGAAAAATGCAATTGCTGGGAATCCTTGATTAAGGTTGAGATGCCTTAAATTGTAATCGACTCTGTAAATAATAGAAATGTGTCATTGTGGATTTATGTCTGTGTATTTTTTATTTTATTTGTCAAACTCTTTCAGCGATTTTTTGTGGATTTATGTCTATGTATTTTTTATTTTATTTGTCAAGCTCTTTTGGCGATTTTTGTGATTGACATCGAGGATGCGGCCATGGAGACGGCCAAGTGGCTGTATTGACCGAACATGCGAGATGGCCTTCTACACATAGGAATTAGAAGGGACTCGGGAGGCCTCTAATAAATTGCAGGCCTTGGGGGTTCCCTTTCTTAGGCGTCCGGATTACTACGCGCAGATGGTGAAGAGTGATTCCCACATACGCATTGGAACTGAAGTTTACGCAGATGCTGAAGAAGGTGCCTTGAAGGATTCCAATGATAAGAAACAAGAAATTGCCAATGAGGAGATTGAGGCTCTTGCTAATGCCAAAGAAATCTTTTCCTTTTTGAAGGATTTCAGCCAAGGACAAGGCCGTGGTGGAGGATTTCGTTCCACTAGTTGCCAAGCCTCGAGAGGATTTATTGGGGAAATGGGATTTTGGTTAAGCCCAAAATCTGTCCCCATCAACATGGCAACTTTTAGAAACATGCCAGGAAAATGAAGAGGTTACAGGCAGGTCTATGCGCCTGATATTACTACTTTCCGATTATTCTTATCTCTCGTCACAATTTTACTATCAATTAATTGGGAAAATTTCTTTAAAGTTGAGAAATTTATTAATTGTTATCTGTATCAATAATCTATAATTTTCATTGTGACTTAATTTTGTTATTTTATTTAAAATAACTGTATTTAAATTTTGGACGTTTTAAAAAAATAGTAAATTACTTTTTTGTTTGGTTGATTAGGTTATGTGAGATTTGTGATTACTGGCACATTTAACCTATGATTTGAGTAATCACAATAAGGGACAATTAAGCCATCAAAATCATCCTACCAGATCTAGGCCACAATAACCGTTAGCATGGCTAGATTTTTACATTTTTACCCACATATTTTTCAATCAATGAAATTTATACCAGGAAGTGCCTTAACAAAAAACCCCATAAACACCCTATGGGAAAAAATAGTAAATTATTAATAAAAAAATAAATTAGTATTTATTTTTTTATTTTGTTAATTCTTAATCAATACAAATATAGCTATCTACATTAGTTTTAGTATAATTAACAATTTTCAATAAATATAATATCATTCTTGTATTGAAAGAAATTATTAAATTCTATTTTATATTCTTTCACAAAGCTAGATACTTTATGTAACATCCAACACCATTGTTAAGTAACCTACATATATCGGGAGTTCATAGATTTAAAAACAAAATAAAATAGTCCTTTGCTCGGTCACCTTATGACTATATTTAAATTTAAAAATTTAGTGAACGATTCCTATCCATTTATATCGGAAAATTATGAAGGTTTTTTTAAAATTTGAGTAAACAACGGGAATTAACCATTGTCATATAACTCATCATCGGACGTTAACTCTCATATCATCTCATGTATTATGTATTTTTTCTTTAATAAAACTTATTAATTTGATATAAATTTTAATGTCAATGATCTGTTCAATTTTTGTATTATTTTTTTTAAATATTAAAATTTTACATTAAAAAATAAATAAAAAATCATTTATTATTCAAAAATATTTTGAAATTATATGCATTGGTTTATATTATATTTTTTTACTCTAAATAAAATTAATTATATTATTTTTCCCAACTATATATATATTTAATTCTTCTTAATACGGTTGTGATAAAGGAAGAGCCGGGTACGTAGAAGTCACGTTGAGGATGGAGAATGAGTGGGCATCGATTGATATGTGGTATGAACTGGTTGAATAACAAATCCACTAAAAATGATTGATATGTGGTATCAATTCACTCCTATATCACGTTACACCCACGGCCGCCGTTGCTTTTCGTCGCACGAGAGAGAAAGCACGTGAGCCTTGTGTTCTTGTCTCTATATACACGTCAGCTGTAAAGCCGTGTAATTCGTGTTGAGGATGGAGGAGGAGTGGGAATCCATTGGTGTGGTATCGCATCTAAAGAAATGGGTGAATAAGTTTATTTTTCTAAATTTAAAAAAAAAAGTTGTCCAATGATAAAGAGTTAGAGGGAAAAATGAAGCTAAGGTATTAAAAGGAGGTGATCAACTTCACTCTTGTTAACCAAGTTTATCCTTTTGCTTTGACTAGTGTTAATAAGAAAATGAACATAATGAAAATAATAACTAATTCTCATGAGCAACTTGGAGTTGGTCTAATCCCAAAACACCTTGAGATGAAAGAATCTATCAGCGTTACAATACTAAGAGGTTTGAAGATGAAAAACATTTTTTCTTGGATTGCTGAGCTCTTACATCCCTTCTCATTTCCAAAACATTTGCCAAACTACCAATTTTCTTGACTGTTAAGTCAACATAACTATAGTGACATAGGAATGTTTATTTCCCTTCTTTTTTATCATAAAAATAAAATATAAATGAGTCTTAATTAATTAATATCTTACTTTCTTAAAATTAGATAAATGGCATTGATCTTATTGAACTTTAATCATCAATATTATTATCATCTTCATAAATTAATTATCTCATAATAATTTTCATAAAATTTAAAATGTTACAAAAATATTTAAATTA
The DNA here is from genome assembly GCA_000404065.3 of Pinus taeda. Classification (NCBI taxonomy): domain Eukaryota; kingdom Viridiplantae; phylum Streptophyta; class Pinopsida; order Pinales; family Pinaceae; genus Pinus; species Pinus taeda. Next base: position 3,547 of record APFE030157068.1, read on the forward strand.
CAAATAATAACTAAAAATTAATAAATCCCGCATAAATAAATATTATAAATATATTTTTATTTAGCAATATGATTTAATTAATTTAATTTTAAGTTATTTAAAAAAAAAAAAATTAATAATGATAATGAGCCTCCACTCAATTTTTCTTTAGCAATAATGATATTGCAAACTAAAGATCCATTTCTCTCTCTTGCACTAAAATCTTTTGGAGAAACGTGTGCATCTATATATACACGGAAGTCGTTATAAATGTACAAGTCACGTTGAAGATGGAGAACCAGTGGGCAATTCTTAAGAACAAATCACTAAACCAATTATTGGCGCTTGGATGATAAGATTTCGGTGCTGGGTGCCCTTTCGTAGGGCAGTTTTGTGGAGTCTACCATTATGTATAGATATAAGTTCTCAAGAATTACAGGGATTTGGTATTTGAAACAAAGTTATGATACCATCATATTCATTGGCAACGACTTTTAAAAAAAGCCTAGTTTAATAGAAATATCAAGGTTATACTCATTCATATGATAAGGTTAATTTTTAACGTTAAAATATGATCATAAGTTTTAATGATTATAAGTAGATGTTATTATTATTATTATGTATTTTTTTAATTATGAGTATGGATAATTTCATAGTGATTAGATTAGGTATAGAAATCAAGTTTATTTTTATTTGAGAATTTTACAAGTCAAATATAACAATAACTTCTAGTTTACCCATGGCCAATATGTGCTTATTCTTCTACTTTATTTCAATAAACTAATAGAATTTTTAATTTTTAACTCTTAATTTATCATTTTCTTACATTCCTTACTTAATACATATTTAAAATTACAAACATTTTAACCGTATCACATAACATTTTTTATTTATAGTCATTATAATTGTATAAATCTATTTTATATTAATTATAACTTTATGTTATAATTATATACTAAATTAAATAAAATTCTAACAATTTAACACTAATAGATTCCTATAATGTTTTTCTTAGTTAAAAGGTAAACCTTGCTAATCCAAACAACTACTAGAGAATGAGATATTCCCTATGGGATAGTTGTGCCTAATGATTAATTTATCACCTATGAATGTAGCCATACGAAATAGGTGCTACCTATAAGCAAAAATTAAGCTTAATAAAGTGAGGAATAGGTACATAAAGTGCTCAATAAATAACTTACTCATTCCAAAAAATGATTTAGAATCATGATATGGGCAAGGTTATTATAATATAATAATGGTTCACCATATGCTTTAATCAGTGGATTTATATCATAAGTTGTCCCCTCACTTTTCCAAACATGTCTATCATATACTAGCAAACAATGACATGTGTATCTTCTCCTAATTTCACAGATTATTGTATGTTGTTCCCAATATAAATGAATAACATGACATGCAATGTGTAGTGGAGATGCATCCACTATTGGACGGTTTATTTTCACCTAAAATCATCCATGGTCGAGAAGAATCTTAAATGAATACCCAAGCATAAAACTTATGGACGATCACCTAGATTATTTAAATGCTCACATTTATTAGTTTAATTCATTGATAAAATTTGACTAATAGTGGGAGAATGGAGGGTACCTACCAACTATTTGACAAAATTTGTGAACAAGGTTTGGTGTTGTGAATTTCGTTGATTATTGGTTAAGATTGGGTATCATAGCAAGGCGTTCAAGTTGATTGCAACAGTAAAGCATTGACCTAAAAGCAATACTTTGCTACGAGAAGTTCCTAATTTGGGTTCCTGCATTAGGAATTAGTACATAACTTATTTGATGAAAATCTATAGTGAAATGTTATTTAATCTCTGATAGTGATAACATTGCATGCTCATAATGCAAGAAAGGCTTAGAAATGTAGCATAGAATGGAGTGTGAATGCATTCATTAGGTCATGATAATGTGAGGGTAGCACTGATCTAGGGAATAGAAATCATAGTGAGTTACTATTCTATAGCTTTATTTGCAAGTCGAAATGGTTCCCTAAAATGGTATAGTAATGGTTAAGGATACCAGTGATCTAGGGAAAAGCCAATGTCAAGAGATGCTTGTAAAATCTAGTGCACAATCAATAAGGAAACCTTATAGAAATGACTTGTCATTTATGATCAATGTAGATCAATATGCAACTCACAATTGGCTATTGACATATTTTGTTGTTTTTGGTTGCCAATAAAAAAATTGCTCTTTGGAAGAATATGAAATTTCTTTGGTAAGTTTATCCAGTAGTTTTGCTATATTGCATATTGGGGAAAAGTATGGTAGGGTTTCTATCAGACTAATTATGAAAGGTAAATTCACATATCACCATTGTCTCAATGATATGTAAGGGATATCAATCATTTATTAAAATAATCATCGAATATTACATATGTAATCAAGAACCCTATCCAATTATAATATTGGAATAAATGACAAAAAAACATATAAATAGAAAGAAAATTGTATAGATTCCATATTCTTGCTTAATGGTCTTAACATAGTGGAATTCAGGTAGCACCTTTCAAGACCTTCCCAAATCTAGAAAATCCCCATCCACAAAGCCCAAGGGTGCCCTTAGCATCAGATAATACTAGTACGAGCTACTAAGAAAATGTGGGCATATTGACCCAATGATTTGAACTCCAAAGTTTACTTTTTGATGCACAATACTATAGGCCTATACTATGGTTGCCCAATATTTGGTACATGGATACTTTGAATGTATAGAATAAAATGAAACAATGATAGAGGACAAACCTAAGCTAGAGCATAGGGAAATGCATAGTACATTCCTGCAACCCTTTCTCTCTAGAACACTATTATCTACTGAAACTGCAGGTTGCACATTTGAATAGTTGTTGGCTCCTAAGAATATAACTGCTCCATACAAAGCCCAACGACGATAACAATATCATTTTTGTTGTCCCTGATATACAATAATCTAATCGTTAGTTTCTACGAAGATTCTATATCATACAAAATGACAAGATCACACATTTTGCACATTTTTCTATTCAAACAAAATGTTTTAGGTACTAATATGCCATACAAAGTTAAATTTAAGTACATACAACTTTCTGTCGACTTTCCAAAAGATCGTTACAAAGAGCAAAGCACCTAATAGCATTATAATTGAGAATTTCCTAGTAAGTCCACCATTCCTTCTACACATGATGTAAACTCTTCAAAGAATGATTATGAGTACTCAGTCTAGGCAATTCGTTGATTAGCAACTTATGATCCTGCATATTGGATGACAGGTCCATATTGGCAATCAAAGTTCAACAGTTACATAGGTGATAATCATTTGAAAACCTTCGATCAACGAACGCCGTTTGAGTTAAATAAGTTAGGACAATGTATTATTTTCTAAATCATTGAGAAGGCCAAAAACGAATTTACAAAGGAATACGCTGAAAAATAGGGTAGGCAAGGTCTCTTTCTCTCTCCCCCAAGCAGGACATGTGGAGGCATCTAGGGGTTCGATAAGGACAAATGACCGTCTCAGATGAGCTCTGATGTGGACAAGTGGTAGGATTTGATTGGTTCCGATAAGAGATACGTCATTGTTGACGTCAACATGAAATGATGGTAAGGAGGGACACATGGCTGCTGACATCAGCAAGACGTGATGGTAAGGAGGGACACGTGGCAGGCCATTTTGGTGTTTTGAGGTGGTTTAATGGGCCATATCCTGGTGACACGTATCACCACTCAGGAGATGGCATGTGGCAATGATGACGTCACAATGGAAATCAGTGGTCGACAGTTTGTTGTTGCTGACATATAAGTAACAAGTGGAAATCCCCGATAAGAAGGCTTCGATAGTGTTAAGTGCTTGATTGTGGAATAAACAGAAAACCAATTGTGTAGTGCTTAACAAAGGAAAAAGGCTCCCAGCACAATGCTGAAATACTTAGCGCCTTAGGTCATGGCACTCGGTCACCGCCCTCGGTCCTATGAAGCGAAATGCGAAAAGGGGTGAGAGCAAAAAAGTACAAGGACAATTAGAATTTGTTGTTTATTTGTGAATAAAGTTCTTATAGAGGAAAATCTATGATAAAGTGCAATGTAAAGGATAAAAGTCCCCCAATACAATGTTAAAGGGCTTAACACCTTAAGGCTAAGCTTCCGGTCACAACACCTGGTCCTATAAGTAGATATTCAATGAGGGCTCAAAACAAAAGTGGCTGGACATAATTAGAGGTTGGAAATTAGTAGTTTCCTCTTGTTGCACCACGATGTAGCACTATGAAGTATTTCATTTGATAAAGCACAGTATAGAGTACTGAAGGGTGTATAGAGCAGCGAGTTGTGTGAATAAATGTTGAGCAGATTTTTGGTCTCAGGAATGAAGGTCGATTGTTAAATATCTCTTATACAAGGAGAAAAGAAAAATGGTCCACAGAATGTCCATGCCTGAAGTATAGAGAAACGATATTAGAGTGTTGTCAGGCTCTGTTAGAGTTCAAGTGCATGGAGAGCCTCAACAATGGGAAAGTTGAAGACAGAGAGGACTGTGCCTATGTTGAGTATGCAGGTTGACTAATGAGTGGCAGACACAACAACAACATGGAGAGGCCATGCCTAAGCATAGTGCAAAGTGATGAATGAGTACAGTTTGGCAACATCAACAGTGTGGCAACATCGACAGTACGACAACATTGATAGGGTGGCAACATCAATTCTGTGAATGGCAGAGGAACAAAACTCAGGTGCTCTGATGAGCAAAGCACAGGAATGAAGCATTGTTGCGTGAGAGACATAGAGAAAAGTGATCTGTGTGAGTGCACTAATGTGAGAGGCTATTTAAGAGCCAATTATGTGTGTAATGGCTCTGTGCGCCCTATAATAAGAAAAAAATACCCCAAGAGAAGTGAGTTGTGTGTGAAAGGAAAGAGTAGCCTCTGTTCTATATGAAATGTTGTGAGTTTCATGTGTGTTGTGTGAAAGCCCGAAGAAGCCTATGAGCTACAGTGAGAAAAAGGCAGAAAGCTAAGCCCGTGTTGTGTGAAGCAAGGCCGAGAGAAAACTGTGTTTTGTGGAGAACAAAGAGGCCAAGAACTGAGTGACTATTGATGTTAAGAAAATTAGAGGGTTGCTGAAGATTGTTGCAAAGAGTTGGAAAGTGCAGCAGAGTGAGCTGAGAACAAAAGATGTTATTAGGTGAGTTGTTGCCAAACTACAGAGAACAACTAGTTCTTATTTGAATGTGGGTTGGTGCTTGCAATACAAGAAGTTGGTGTTTCCATCTCTAGTGGAGCTTGAGAAGGCTTGGGGGTCAGTGCCTCCTACAGGTTGGGACTTGCTTACATCCAAAGAGCTACAAGTTGGTACTTGCAACAAACCCATGAGGTTGGTGCCTCACATGGCTCTTCTGGTAAGCTAGACAGGTGTCGACAATCAGAGAGAGTTGGTGATTCCTACTAGTTGGTGCTACCAAACAATCAAAGGGAGTTGGTGCTTCCTGTGAGTGGGTGCTCACAAAAAAGATTGATGTAATAGAGTAGGAGCTCTTATTTATATGAATAACAACACCAAGCTTTCTGGTTTTTTTCCAAAAGGATTTCCACATGAAAAACTTGTGGCTAATGTGTATGATGCTTATGGTGCGTATGCTTGTGTGTTGAGTTAATGTTGCTACCACATTATATATTGTTGCTGAAATATGGATGGATGTCAAGTTAAAAAGGAAAAGTAAATTTCCATAAAGAAGTTAAAATTAGCCATAATATTGATTCACCCCCTCTCAGTATTAACATTTTTTTCCAACAATTGGTATTAGAGTCAAGTTCCTTCAGAAATAGCTTAATCACTAGAAGGTAGATCAAAGGGAACCAATGGCTAATGATGTTTGACTAACAACAGAAGAAATTTCATTCTTAGATAGATCAATCCATGAGCTTTGGTGTGAAATATGGAAGGTTAGAATGGAAGCCTACTTGATGTCCTTGGATGGTGATATATGGTTCTCCATATTAAATGAAGAAAAAAATGAAAAATCCATGGAGGTCATCCTGAAAGGGCTAGCTAAGTTAGATGATGATGAAGTAAGGCATTGTGAGTCAGTAAAGCAAGAGTTGAACAGGCTAAAATGTCTGTCTAGGGGAGATATTGATTTGGCTCAAGAAGAGTTTGAGGAGCACTGTTGCTCAAGCAATAAATCAGAACTTGGAGAATTTGCTACCCATCACACTCCTGGTGGTGATGAATAAGTCTTAGAAGAGAGACCATGTTGTGTAGAAGGTATGATATTTCATTGTGATAAATGTAAAGAAGTGGGTCATTCATTATCTAGATGTTCATGTGAATCACTTGAAGATAGGGACAACCATGCATCTAGTAGTAGTAATGAAGATAGACCCATTCTAGTAGAAATAGAAAATAAGGGATCCTCATTACTATTGTAGTTAAGGCTATCATGATTTAGAATAAAGGGGGATCTTTGTTCTAAAAAGTATTTAAGGCTATCATGATCTGTTTTTACCTTGAAGTGTCTTCCCATTAGGTAGGGTCACCATTTCTTAAGTGCGTGGAGTATTGCCAACATTTCCTTCTCATAAATAGCTTTGCTTAAAAACTTTCCCTTGATTGGACGACTTTCAAAAGCAATGGGTCTTTCGTCTTGCATTAGAACAGCACCAATTCCATTTCCTGAAGCATCACATTCCACAATAAAGGTTTTTGTGAAGTCCGGTGTAGCTAAGACCGGTGCTTGGGAAATTGCCTGTTTAAGATGTTCAAAGGCCTGTGTTGCTTCCAGAGTCCATGAAAATGCATCTTTCTTCAATAATGTTGTTAGAGGTGCTGCTATTCTCCCATAATTTTTAACAAACTTACGATAATACCCTGTCAACCCAAGAAATCCTCGCAGATGCTTTATGGATGTGGGGATTTTCCATTC
>APFE030157070.1:0-30024 GCA_000404065.3 Pinus taeda
ATTGATGATCAACGTAGAGGAGCTTATGTATTGTGTATGTTTTCCGCAATAGTACATGATTAGGATAATCTCCATTGAATATGTGTTAAATTATTCAAAATTTCTACAAGGAGCACCAAGGACAAGAACCTAGAGAAGGAAATTCTAGCATAGGTAAACACTCTCGAGGCCCAAATTCAGCGGATTGAAGATGAGTCAGACAAAACCAAGAAAATACTTCGAGACCTCCAACTTTTGATGCAAGCACACTTAGAAACATTGCAGGAATTCAATGATGACATAGATGTGTAATGGAATTCTCTATTGATGGCATGACTGACCCAACCTACATCTAATACTACAACTCAGTTCCTCGACCAAGCAGTTTCACTCACTAACACATGGCAGGAGGTGCCTAATGCATACAATCAAGTTAGACATGTGATCATCACCTTTATCCCTAAGTTGGGGCCTTCGTTTATCGAAACCATCTAGGGGGAAGCAATCCATGAAGTAGCAGCAGAAGCACCACCAACAATAGAAGAAGCACCAACAGTAGGAGCGTTAGCAACACCAACAATGTCAAAGAAGGATTTACTTGAGCATGATTCAATGGATTATTGTAGGGGCCTTTTGGAACCTTTTTTTTTAGGAACTAAGAATTTTTTGTGATAAGCTAAAAGGTCGATGAAAAGTTGCAGAGATAGTCATTGGAAAGTTGCAGGAGAGACAATCAGGAAAAAGGAAGAAACTCACTGAGGACTGGTGATTGCGGAGGAACGGTGGAGAGAATCAGCCACAACTGAGTGGAAAGGAACAATGACATCCAAGAAATAGGAAGAGTCAAGCTAGGAAGAAGGATGAGGCCTAGAGAAAAAACTAGCAATCAAGGTTGGTAAAATGATCAGTGAAAAACTTGAATGGACCTCCCAACAGGTAACGTCGAAACTTTTAAAGTGAATATAAAATAGCAAGCACCTCATGCTCAGTTGTGGCATAGTTTTTCTCTGCCGTATATAACTTTCTGCTAGCAAAGTAAATGGTGTGATAAAGGATTCTCTCCCCAGGATGATCCAAGAAGACTCCATATGTTATCTCTAAGGTGTCAATGTGAACATGAAATCATTTCTTCCGATCTAGAAAAACCATGATTGGTTCACTTGCCAATTTATCTTTTAGTATATTAAGTGCAACAACATATTCTTCTGAACACATGAACCATTCATCCTTCTTTAACAACTTCTCCATTGGTGCAGTAATCGAGGCATAGATGTGGATGACCCTCCTGTAGTTCCTTGTGTGGCCCAAGGTGGACTTAATTTGTTTTACACTTATGGGAGGATCCATATTCATGATTTCTGCATCCTTAGCAGGGTCTACACACACTCCTTCCTTGCATAAAATATGGCCCAAGAGCATGCCAAAGGGGACAAAAATATGCACTTCTTCAACTTTAATGAGATATGTATCTGTCTACATTAATCAAAATTTATTCTAAGGAAATTGGAGTTTTTCTTTAGCAAATTGTAAACTTTCCATCATCTATATAAACTTCTAAGAACCAGTGGATATAATCTCTAAAAGCAGCAATCACAATACTTGAGAACACCATAGGTGCATTCTTGAGTGTGAACAACATATCATGATATTTATAGGACCCACATTATGTGGTAAATTTGGTTTACTTCTTATCTTCCTCTGCAATCCTAATTTGGTGATAATGACAAAATCTATCTATAAAAGAATATGCTTCATTCCCCGCCACATTGTCTAAAATTTCATCACTGAACGAAGTGGTAAAAGGATCATGAACACATACATTATTTAGACTATGCTAGTCCACACAAACCCTTATTTCCATAGCATATTTCTTATTTTGTATAAAGATTGGGCTTACCCACTTTGCTTCATTAACCAAGAATATAAGTCTTGTTGCTAACATCTTATCTATCTCCTTTTTCACTTTCTCCTTAAATCTCGGGTTTAATTGGTATGGTCGATGATTTACTAGATCTTCATCTAGTTTAAGTATGATATTCATCTCCGCTAACTCCCCCTTAATCCCATTCTATTCTGCAATAGATGAGGGGAAAAAATATTCATATTCTTTCAAGAGATCAAAGATATTCCTTGTAGTTTTCTCATCCCGATAATCTCCAATCGGGGCTTATCTTTGTCCTTCCACCAGTCCTGATGTTATGTTTCCGAATCTACAAGGGGAGTAGGTGCAGATCATTGATCACAGGCCCATCATTAATGTCACATTCCCCTCAGTTTCATTGAATCCCAGATGTCATAATTCCTCCTGATCATTTGCATCTATTTCTCCGTCCACCTTCCCACAAGCTATGACCTCATGATATCTAGACTCATATATATGCCTCAAGAGTGCTCTAATCTATGTATCGCTCCATTAATTGGATTGTTGTAAGTAGAGCTCGCTTGACTACCTATGACACCTCAATCAACCTTTCATTGTAGTTTGAGAAGGAAAATTTGCTGACATACTAATCAGCTAGGCAATCCCAATCTCCAATGTGACTCCTTGTTTCTTCCTTTACATATCATGCTTCTAGAAAGGTCCCCAGGGTGTGTATAAAACCATGCACCCACAACTCCATTGGAACTCCTTCCTTGTTCCTTCTATCCTCACATTCTCGCAAATGTTGTCGAGAGTTAGAGGCCCCCCTGTACTTCACAAAATCTTGAGGGTACTCCCCCGTCTGTCGAAATCTAACTTCCATTATTGTTTTGATCTTCTCCCATTCTCTATGATGATTATTGTGAACTCCCTGCCACCTTCTTGGAGTTGCTTGTAATGCGACATTCAGTAGAGGCACTTTGTGTTCTTCAAGAACAATTGTGTCTCGTTTGCTGATAAAAGAATTTACTAAATCTATACCATTGAAAATAGGGAATTCTCGTACCTCAATGTTGATCCAGTTGATTCGATGGATTGTAGCACAACAACTAGTGTTAATTTTGTATCCATCTTGCTACCAATCATCCCAAGCAACCTCTGAACTATGAATGTTCTTCCAACTCATGGACCCTTTTTCCATTTGATTGATGTAATCCTCCCTTCTTCATGTTGTCAGTATATATAGTTAATCCAACGATTCTGGTTCTTCCCTCTCATCTGTCGGTTTTGTGAACCTTGTTCCTTGATAAGGGTCTAGGGGATGGATCACTCTAACCCCTTCTCCTTCAAAATTCATCAATTCCTTCTTTAAATCAATTATGACATAGTTCTCAAAATCCAAGTTTATCCCCAACAATGCTAGGTAGGAGTCATTGTCCCCCACGATGTCTATCCCTTCAAAGTCTGCATAGGTCTTCACCCCCGCTAAATCAAGTTCCATGTCTTCCATTTGTCCGACCAGGAGGATGAATATTGATTTTCCATATGTAATTGGATTGGTGAAAATGTTGGCTTAGGCCTTCCCAGGTCTTCCCAAGTCTTTCTTGTCAGAAATTTGACATATGAATCCATATCCAAAATGGTGTTTGCAATTTTGAAACTCACAATCTGAGTGTCAATCTGAATCTCCCTTCCTATTCTCTTATCATTCCTCCACACCCTCCTAGATTGCCTTTTAGGAAGGTTGGCAGAGATTATTTCTCCCTAGCCACCCCATTTGTGATAGCAGATTTTAGACTTTTCCACAACAATCCCAACATATGATCGTCATTTACAATTTTAAGAAATAATATGAACCATTCTTCTATGGGTCGAGCATAAGATTGTGGTGGGCCTGATCTCTTAGCTTTAAGGGACCCTGGCTACTCCTCCTGTGGCCCTCTTCCTAGCGTTCATCTTTTAAAAGTCTATATGGCTTCCTTGTAATACCACTTATGTTGTTCAAGGTCATGTGAGTGCTTTGAGGAAGATGGTATTATGATCTTGGGTTGTTCAATGGCTCCTATATCAGCTCCAGTATTTTTGCCTCTGCAGGTGACTATGTTGATATTTGAGAGGGGAGCTATATCTGCCAACCTCAGTTCCACATTGATTAAGTGTGCCCCATGTTAGCGGTTGTGTTGATTTTGCACTGAGAGCACCACGATGTTCTAGGTAGTGGGAAATCTCATGCAACATGCCCTTCTTGATCACAATTATAACAATGAATTAGGCCTTTGCCTCTTTTCCTATCTCCCCTTTTTCCTCCCCCTCCTCCTCCTCGAGGAGTCTCATTGATTCAGAAGGTCGACCAGTCCAACTTGTCAACTAAGGCATCCATTGCCCTACACTAATCAGTATGATGAGTTGTTGAAGCACAAAACTCACAAAAGTTGTTGTATAGAACATTGGAGTATTTTTGTAGTATCATAAAAAGAAGAGGGGAATTCTCGTATCCTCTGCATAACTTGTAGTACTCGATTTATGTTGAATTTTGCTTATTCGAGAATTGGTTGTGCCGTGTGTACAATCCTTGCGTCCCTATCTGCACAACTCTGATAGCTAGTGTATATCCAAGTGGTCCCACTGGTGTAGGCATAGTGTTTGGGCCCCGCAACCTTGGACATTCTGTAACAACATGACCTTCTACTAAACAATTTGTACACCATACATTTGGTTGTGTCGATTGTGCTAGTTGCAAATCCCTCGAATTTTTTATTAGGTTCACAATTTGATTTTTCAGACCTAATATGGACGGATCATGAGGTGTCCCCCCCGATATTAATGTGGATATCCCACCATGGCCCCAATCAAAGTCACTTGCTCCAAAGTGTCTTGCAGCGTGTCAATTTTCTGTTGAGTCAACAATGTTTGGGTATGGGGTAATAATGCTTTAAGAACCAGTCCCATTGATGATTTGGCTTTATCAAGTAGTTTAGTTTACCAATCATGTCCTTGAATCTTTGCATCATCTCCCATTCGGTGACATGAACTTAAACATGAACGCTACAACTTATAGATATAATCATAAACACAAAGATGCAGCAGAAAAGCACTTCATTTCATTAATAGAAAAATACTAAACTATGCTTACAAACAAAATGGAAATAAGATAGTTTGGGTGATGCTAGTTTATCTTTGAGAAGATGTGTGGTGGCTACATGCCTCTGAAATGAGTTACAATGAAAATCAAGGGCCTTTTTATTATTGAACAATAAGAGAAAACCCTAAACAACGAAAGCCTTGACCCGAGGAGATGTAACACCAAGAGTTTATGTGCCCCGTTGGGGTTAGTTGGGCAACCTACTTCCGAGGGTCATAACTTGGTCATATTATCTTTGTTTGACATGTATGATACCTCGTTGGAAATATCTCTTCGAGTAATACATCTATTGAAACTATTTCCATATCAATCGCAAGATATATTTTTCCCAAAAAAATGTCGTTTAGGGCCTTAAAACGGCTCCAGAAGTTTTGAACCCGAAAAAATGCCAAAATTAGTAAACTATGCCACAATCAAGGAAACTGAAAAACTGAGAAACATTGATGAGGGTCCAAGTGGAATAGGTGGGTGGCCACCAATATCCACCTAGATTATTCGGCCTCTCCTTCCCTCTATTTTATCTCCCATAGTTCAGACAGCCCATGTTGATTTGTCTGAAGAAGCTTAAATTCCTGCACAAATTCCCTCTTAACATCATCTACAATTGGATTCTGGTGTAGTTTTGACCACTTTATAAATGATCTCAATTCTCTTTCTTTAAGAGTGGTTTTCAATTCAATTAACTTTACATCATCTAGTGTTTGGCGTGCCATCCAAATGGTTTCGCACAGATACCAATGTTTCTCTACATCACCATTTTCTTTACCAAAGAAGTCAAGATACCTGGTGAATAATCCCGCCATATTTGACTTAACTTGCGGAAGGAATACAAATCCCCGCAACCCAAACTGCAATGATCCTGGCAAGTATGTACCGCTATTAGTAGTTCCACTTCTACTAGCACTAGCTTTGTAATTAGCATGCACACTCTAAACTCTTATAGTTTGATTGACTTAGATAGAAACCTATCAAGATTATGATAGAGTTCTAGGAGAAGGTTGTGGGAGATACTACCTGAGCTTTGGTAAGGAAAATCGTTAATTCCATTGGACACATTATTTCTAGGAAATAGTCTCCTTATAACAAACTGCATGTCATCATCCAAGCCTTCCTTAGAACCTAGGTGCCACATTCCATCCGATGTTTCCATTTCTACTAGCAAGAGTGGGTCCCTGTCACCTTCTGAACCCATAGTTATTGCGACTGTCTCTTCTCTTCGCACTGGACCAAATTCCACACACACTTCTTCTTCTGGATCTCTTAACAATGCTCCTTCTTGGTGTAAACTCTTATGTCGCCTCTTAATTGCCTGTAGATCCCTCTCCTTTCATTTCTCAGCTATCCACGCTCTCCTTTATGCCCTTAGATCCATGGCCTTTCAAAATTCATCTACGTCCATTCTTTTGATATTCTCATAGTTCGCCACTTGGTAGTATCCCTCCCTTTAGGTCCTTCCCCTAGTACTAGGTTGTTAAGCTACCATGCTCGGTTTATTTAATGTTAAAAGTTAAATGCTTAATTTCTAATATGTTTTTATTTTTATCTTATCTATAAACTCTTGTAAGCATAAAAAATAGTGAAAAATGGACCTTCTACATTGAAGTGTCATGTTATCCTAATCCAGGACGAACAATTCTTCAATTTTTCTTTCATAATAGGGCAAAAATTTTTGTGCTCCATAGAAAGAAACAAGTGCATGGAATGACTACAAATAATGAGGCATACTATATTGTCATTGTTAAAGGGCTAAAAGAGGAAAAAAAATTGTGTCAATGATATTACCATATTAACAAATTAAGAGTTAATCTGCAACTAGATGAAAGGCATATATCAAGTTCGAAAGGAAAATATCAAACCCCTTTACAAAGAAGCAAAAATTTGGAGTTATCAATTTCCATTTTTTAACATATATTACCATGAAAATATTCAGAGAATGTTCACTCATCTAGTGTTTGGAGCTATCAATGATGACATAGGATCATCATCATTACACCAGAAGACATTGATTGACAGCAAGATAGGTCCCCATTATGTGAATGGATTTTTGTTATCATTTTTGTTTGGGATCACATGGCATGGTTCTTTCACTAAATAACCCATTAATGTAGTATTTTTCCACAACTTGCAATAACTGGGGTCTCTTGTATGAATGACAAGTATATGGGAAAATGTGATATATTCAATGTATATGGGCAAATGTAATATTTGCATGGTTTGTAAATAAATAATTGAGTGTTGTTGAGATTATAAATATTTTATTTAGTGTTATTTTACCATGTTAGTGGTTTTATTTTTCTAATGCATTCATGAAATTATGTCCAAATTTAAAGTTTAAATTAGTCATGGAGCCTAAAAATGTTAACAAAGATTTTATAAAGAAAACAATTTTGAAAATCTATTTGAAACAAAAAGGGGAGAATGGAAAATTAATTCCAGATAAATTTAAAAATAGTTATAGAAGATGGTGAATGTTTTTATAGAATTTGGATGGAGTTATATCAGTGGTACTTATATACACTATATTACAAAAATATTGTTGTTTGGAAGTTATTGGAAGTTATAAACAAGGATTATATTAGTTATAATAAAATTATGGAGCGAGTATAAGGTGATGAAAAGAGTAGCACTAGTAGCTATAATGAAAGTGTAGACTCATAGTGAAAGCATGTTCACCGTTTAAGATTGATGACATAAACCATTGATTTCACATAATGAATGGAACTGGTATAGCTTAAGTAAGCAAGAGTTTTGCTCATAGTACTATACCCATATGGTACCAATCTATTTTCCCTGGGCTTAGATGATAAGAAGACAATGTATTTTATCATTAATCTAATAATGGGAACCACCCTTATTATTAAAAACATGTAAACAAATATTGGTGTGGATGTAGCAAATATTTACAATGCATGTTGATGAAATAATCAAGCAAGTGTTTGCAACAAAAACAAAAATTAGGAATGGATTACTAGTATTGGATCTTATGTCTACTAATGTATAATGTTTTTCGCCTATGTTTCCATCAATTTTATCAATTTCTAATGAGAATCTCACAAGGGAATTAGAATGATGTAGTAAAAAAAACAACAACAAATCTTTATTAAAACCCTGGGATGTGGGTGGTTAGAGAAAGTTTTTTCCAGTTGTTTTGCAAATATAAGAAAAACCAACAGACATTTTCTAGGCCATGGACTTAAGCTCTTCATACAAGCTTATAACATACTGCTATGATGTTAATGCTATTTACAAAATTACATTCACTATGATACTTAACCAAGTGCCAAAGAAATCATGTCATGGAAGGTAATATATTATGAAATTCAATAATTTGCATAGAAAATACTAAAATGCATGCATTAACAAAAATCATACAGGAAAAGAATGTACTCGAGTCCAAGGAATAATAAGCCCACAATGGCATGATCTAATGTAATCCTCCCACATCTATATCGAAATCCAAAGATTGCCATTTTTTACTATGAAAAACCTTTCTAAGGGGGTTTTGTAGTTGCGATTTTGCAATGGACTTAAAACCAGATTTGGAACCCTCCCATCCACTCACCTTAAGGGGGGCTACTACCTTAAGAAAACATGATGATTTTGTACCATTATCAAATCCGATGTGGCACTTGTTTCGAGAAAATTTCTAAGGATAGGATTTTGTGCCATTTCATCTGCAATGCATACCAAGAATAGAACAACCACAGAACTGGTTAAAGGTGAATGTAACAAAACTAGGGATGAATAGTTGACTATCAGATTCAAATCTATAGACAACCAACCTTCAGGCCACAAGGAAAGAAGATCATATTGTTTGTGTTGAAACTGATATAATTTTCTTTGGAGTGGATTTGCATTATTTTAATAATGCAATTTGTAGACCCAAATTTATCAATGTTTTCCAAGGGATACATACATCAAATTACGGCTAACCTTAATCATAGAAAATGTTATCACTCTGTAATTTTCTTGGTTGTATGAGAAAATTACAAATGAAACTTCAAACCAAGTTTTAAGATTGAAAGTTGGTCCTTCAATCTAGAGAGAGATCTCCCATCAACTCTACTACTCCAAGATTACAATAGTAACACATATTAGATATTCTTGATGGACAAACTTAATGTGGAAAAATTATAGATTTGGTTGGAAAGAAGGAAAATAAACCATTGGGCGTGGAACCTTTAACAAAACTAGATATTTGCTATATACAGGTCATATGGACAAATACAAAGGAAAGATAGGTAGTGGTTTCTTTGAAAAGTTGACAATTAAGGTATGGTGGAAGACTTTAGAAGAAAAGCCATCAAAACATAGCACTAAAATGGTGAGTTGTGTAATAACTTTAGATTGAAATATGTATAAGTATTTGAATACTATGAATTTGAGCATTCAACGTGAATTCTAATTCATTCACTCTTTATCCAAATACTAAAGACAAATGATCATATGAATAACTAAAACGAGCACAAACACATAGAAGTATAAATAGGAAACCATTTACACTTGAATATTTGGAAATTTTCATACACTCCTGCTCATAGCAAATTCTATTAATCTCAAAAAGCTTACAACAATACACTGAGTTTTTTTAATAAAAGTCTCAACCCTTTACAATTACAAAAGACAATTTTAAGTAGGAAAATTACAAGGCCTATCTTTCCAAAAATATCTAATTTTTTTTTCTCATAAAGATATATACAATGAATACTAATAGTAATAAATAAGAAACAATGGTATTTCATATGAAATTTTTCCCTTGAAATCAGCTTTTGGCCTCCTTCAAATAGACATTCCTCTAGCTCAATATGTTCATCTTCCTTGTTGGACTTTAGTCCCTGATTTCGATCCTTGACTAAAGCAATTGTTTGATGTGTTGGCTATGCAAGAAAATATCCAACCACTTATCCTTTCCCCTTATTCTAGCAACCAGGATCTAGCGACTCACCCTCTTGATGATTAGCACTACAAAAAAATATAACGATGCTATCACTTTTATAAAAATAATTGTTGAAGTGATCCAAAATTTTCAAACAACTCACTTCATCATTCATTCAATGAAAAATATATAAATCTTGTTAATATTTAGCTTATCTTTTTCACTTTCTGAAAAATGTCTACTCTATTCCAAAACTGTGTTTTAATGCCTACAAAAAAATATTTTAGTCTTGCTCATTTTGTGCTAGCTTTCATTGCCTCTAAAACAAGACTCAAATTATCTTATTTTTCCATTGACCTATTCATTCTCCTGCTCCTTTTCTAAACAATATTTTCAACTTCTAGGGTTTCTTTGCCTTCATTGGTTTCTTGTGCAAATTGTTTTGAGTTTCTTTGCAGGTGTCTTGTTTTTAGTTTCAGCGAGCCTTACTTATTCCTCTTCTTCAACAATTATGGGATATTTAATCTTAGGGTTGAATTGAGCTTTGAACTTCAGTCTAAATTTATTGGTGGGTCTATTGTGTGGTCTTCTTAGATACTTTGTTTCATGTTCAATTGTTTTGTAGTGCTTTCCCTTCTTCTTCTGTTGCTCAACGGGCTTTGTTTCTTCAATTAATTGGACTTCCTTCTTATGCCTTTTAGATCTCCTTTAATAAACCCTAACTTTTTTTTTCTTTCATTGTGTCTTTTGCAAGTTGTGATAACAATTTGTGACTTGTTTCAATCTATGTACCTAGGATTTTTTAAGATTGCCTGACCCTAATTTCTTTCTTAGAAACTAGCAATAACTTTATTTCAAAATCATTTAGGGTTTCCTATCTTTTAGCACACTTGTGGGCACTGAAAAATCATTTTGTAGTGCCCCTATGAAATGAAGCTTATATTCACTTATGAAATGAAATTTAGTTTGAATTACATTTAAAATTTGTAAAGGTCATTAATTTACATAAAATCTTAAGATACTTCTCTCCTCATAAAAAAATTACTGACTTGTAACCCAAACTAATTTAAAGCTGTTTTAACATGACTTTCACCTCAAAATTCAGAAGTAGTTGAACCAAGACAAGATACAGCTGACTTTTTCAAAGGAATTTTTAACTTTTGGAAATGTAAAAACTAGTGCTAACAGAATAATCAAATTCAAAGTGCTTTGGATTTAAATTAGTGCTAGAACCAATCTCAAGCATTCAACCTCAATAACAATGGTCATACATATACTATATCTCATGCCATCAAACCATTTATCATCATCAAACAATCATAGTAAAATAAGAGCACCATAACCCTAGTGAGATAGAAGAATGCAGGGGAATTATTATCTAGGGGATGAATCATATAACAACTATGGCTTAATCATTTGAATGAATTGAAATCATAAGTTTTTTTGTATGGAAGAAGGGGCTGAAAATTCATTTTCAAGAAATGAAGAAGAAAATTAAAAGGGACTAATCCAATGTTATAGGACCTTTCATTAAGCACAGTTAGCGAATTTAGATGGAGACTTCTCAAATTTTATTCTGATGATGTTGATTGAAGAAAATTTTGACTTCTCCCAAACATGGTAGATATAGTAATAAACTAGGGAGTTGAAGACAATTTGTGCTTTCACTAGATCAACATAATGTATAAAAAAAAGACTAAGGGTTGTTGCTACAATGAATAGGGAAAAGGAAATACACCTCGATGTAGATGTTGAGATTGCAGCCTTTGTATATATTCAAATTTGAAATCTGTTGTGGGGACTCTGAATGATGCATGCACTTATTTCTAGGGCTATTGGTTCATGTTTTGGTACTGATATAATTTTGGATAGATGATTTTGACTGTTGTTGAAATGAAGCACTATCATACATGTGATTAGGTTGAAGTTAAATTGGAATCAACCAAAGAGGAGTGTTTCAAGTTGTTTCATCTTGAGAAATCCTTACATCTATTCCTAGTTCCATATCTTTGTCTAGAAATATGTTCACTTGTAGATTTACAAATACATAAATGAAAGGTATGGTAATTCCCTATAATATACATAAATGTTGATATTGTTAGGTTCATTTTTGAGCCTCTCTAAAAGTTTTTAAAGAAGATAAGGTGCAGGTCACATATATTCTTAGGGAAACTTTTGCATACTTTCTGTTATATATCCCTCATCAAACGATATGGCGCGTCTCCATTTCTATAAGCTTCATTACCTTGAATGAAAAATAGTATTAGGTTGTCGGTCCATAGGTAGCCTAAAAGAGGAGACACATTTGAAGTTAAGCACTCACATGAACCCTTTCAAAATATGTATAATGATAGAGGAATGTCCCACTTTTAATGAAGTTTCATCCAACTTTTGTACATTTTTTGAGGACAATCTAATTTTGGAGTGGTTATGACCACTTTCATGCATTACTTCATGAGATCCAAGATTTAAAGAGTTTATTTAATTCATAAGATCCATGATTTAAAATGTTTATTAGCTAAGGTTGAGGAGTGCCTAGATTTCAGGAGATCCATGACAGCTAAAGCATGATTTAAATCACTAAAGAACCCATTGATCTAGAAACATCTTAAAGGTTAGTTACATATTCTATTGATTTTTCTTGGAAAGTAGATCTATTGATTTTAGTGTTTGTATTGTGAATATGGTTAAATGTGAATCTAACGCCTCCTATTGAGAGAGGATATGCCCACAAACTTTACAGTTTTTAAATACCAGCCATACAAGTATCATTAACAGACTATGGAATAATTTTCATGGAAAGATTTCACATTCCTATAAGAAGAATAAACATACTTACCATCATTTCAATGAAGATTAAAATCAAGAAATTTACTATTGCAAACTGGATGTCTATGAATTTATTTCATCAGTGATACAAAATTTGTTAAGAGTATAGATAAGTTTAATATGGTTGTATGCCCTATGGTAAATTAATATGTTCAACGCATTATTAACAATCACACAGGGCATAAAGTTTGTAGAATGTGAGTAGGTGACTAGACTAAGCTACATATTAGAAGCCATTGAATACGAGGTCTAGCATAATTGTCAATAGCCATATGCTTTAGGTGAATATTATTTTGTTGTGTATGTAAGAATGCCAAATACTTGTCCATATACCATTCCAAAATTGAAACCCCATATGCCAAATACTCGTCAAGATACCATTCCATAATTGAAAACCGAACAACTGTGGGCACTAGGACTTGAATAGGCTCTTTTCTAATTTCTTTGCACACAGTTCACAAGTCTATGTCCTATATTTACATTACGGTATCTTAATTTCTATTAATATGATCCAATATTATCCACCACCAACATGTCTTAACATTTTACCAAAATTATTTTCTTAATCCAAAATTGAAATGCAAAACATCATCAATAAAGAGCCATCATAGTTCTTATTTAAATGTGAGAATAAGTAATTAAGTACATTTGACCATTTCTTCAATTCTTCAATAATAAACTATTGGAATTTGCACCAAGTTTTTTTAGTACAAGGAATTCCTCAAAAACAACTTGATGGATGATTAAAGATTACATTACAGAAAAAGTACAAATATTTTTTTGGGCCTATAAAAATCATCAAAAAGAGAAAGGTTTTAGCCGAGCTCTCAAACTGGGAATCAAAATAGATGAACATTTTTTTAGAAGTTGTCTCCAAATCATTTGTTTGGGTTTCCAAACCTTTCCCTTTTGCATGGTTTTTTGTTTGTCGAGAAATGACTTGCACAACATAACCAACTCTTGAGACACATCACAAGTTTTTGATATATGCATGTGAATATTATACTAGGAACAATGCTACCAAGGTGAGACTTTAGGATCACATGAAACATAAACCTATTGCAGGCTTGATAGCTAGATTAGAGCTTCTTTGAACCAAAATTGATGAACAAAATAAGCAAGTGACATCCTTTCTATTGTGTTGACTGTAATTTTGGAAATCAACCTTTTAACTTGTTGAAACCCCTTGTGCTTTACACATACACAATTCATGGAACACAATGAATTTTACAAATTTTTTGCGCTTACTGTTGTTTGTTGTCTAATTAGAAATTTCATAATTGTGAAATTTCTATCTCCATTTTCTCTTTTTTGTTGCTTGTCAATATCCTATTAATACCATTGCTCCTTTAAATGTGTATTGTTTGAGAGAATTAGGAACACTAATACGAAATAAAAAGGAACAACTAACCATTGAATGTTAAACAAAAAATTGAGTGTTGGATGATTCTGCATGATTCTGTGAAGGAAGGAATATCAATTCAAAGCATATAGGTTAAGTTTTTACTAGCATTCAACCCCAAAATCCATACAGGTTAAAATTGATTCATTTTATTTAACTCTTTCTACTTGATCCTTTTAAGATCTAGAAAGTTGCAATAATGTCACAAGGCATGATCTGATGCTAGAGTTGTATGATAAAGCATCTAACTAGCATATAAGTAACATTGTAAAATTTTCATTAGATCTTGTGATTATTTAAACCTAGTTAACCTAACTCCTAAATAATTAGAGAATTGTCATATTTGCACTAAACCAGTCTAACCCAAACAACTACCTAGCTCAAACTAGAGGCACCTATGCCTTAAATATAAGTTACCTGAGATGTAGGAAGGTCACGTCATCAAGGACCAAAGGCCATCAAAGCAGATGAATAGTTCGAGCCAGTGGAATGTCTATTTTAATGAGGTCAAAATCCAAATTCAAGGGACATATTTCACATGAGATATATTCTATCTTTATTTAGTGCCATTGATATTCGTTGTATTTATCTTTATGAGAAAAAAAATTCAGATATTTTTGGAAATATGGGCCTTGTAATTTGTCTACTTAAAACTATATTTTGTAATCGTAAAGGGTTGGGAATTTTGTAAAAAAAAATTGGTATATAGTTGTAAGCTTTTTTTATATTAATAGAATTTTATGTGAGCAGGAGTGTATGAGAATTACCAGATATTCATGTGTAAATGGTTTCTTGTATGTACTTATATATGTGTTTGTGTTCTTCTCAATTTTCATATCATCATTTATCTTTAGTATTTGGATAAAGAGTGAATGAATTAGAATTCATGTTGAATTCTCAAATTCATAGTATTCATATACTTATGCATCTTTCAATCTAAAGTCATTATAGAACTCCCCATTTTAGTGTTTTATTCTGATGGTTTGTCCTCTGAGGTCTTCCATCATACCTTAATTGTTAACTTGTCAAAGAAACCATTATTTATCTTGTCTTTGTTTGTATTTATTTACATTCCCTGTATCCAACAAATGATTCCATGCACAATGGTATATTTTCCTTCTTTCCAACAAAATCTATCATTTTTCCACATTAAATCTGGCCACTGAGCATATTTACGACTTTTTATTATTGTGACCTTGGAGTAGCAGATTCAATGAGAGATCTCTTTCTGAACTGAAAGGTCAGCTTTTAATCTTAAAGCTTGCTTTGAAGTTTCATTTTTAATTTCCCCTATAGTCAAGAAAATTACGAAGTGATAACATATTCCATAATTAAGGTTGGTTGTAATCCAATGTATGTATCCCCTGGCAAACATTGATAAATTTGTGTCTACAAATTACATTCTTAAATTAATGCAAATCCACTCCAAAGGCAATAATATTAGTCTCATCACTGGAAATATGATCTTCTTTCCTTGTAGCCTAGAGGTTGGGTGTTTATAGATTTGAATTTGATAGTCAACCGTTGAGCCATAATTTTGTTTCATTGACCTTTAACCAATTCTATAACTTCTCTATTCTTGGTGTAAATTGCACATGAAATAGCACAAAATCTTATTTTTCTAAATATGCTTGAAAAAATTTCCTAACATCGACACTGATAATGCTGCAAAATCAATATGTTTTCTTTCAGCTAGTAGCTCCTAAGATAAGTGGGATGGGAGGGTTCCAAATCTTGTTTTAAGTCCATTGCGAAATAGCAACTGGAAACCACCCCTGGAAAGATTTTCATAAGAAAAAACTAACCACCTCCAGATCTCGATAAATATGAGAGAGAGTTGCATTAAGCTCATGCCATAGTGGGCCTATTATTCCTTGGATTCGAGTACATTTTTTCTGTATGATTTTTGTTAATGCATGCATTTCAATAATGTTTGTACAAATTATTGAATTTAATAATATATTGTCTTTTACGAAGTACTATTACTTCGGCAATTGGTTAAATATCAAGGTGAATGGAATCTTGTAGATACCATTAACAACAGAGTGATATGCTTTAGTCCATGCACTAGAAAATTCTATTGGTTTTTCTTATATTTGTGGAAAAAATGGAAAATGGTTTCTTTAACCACCCACGGCCTGCAGTTTTAATAAAGGTTTGTTGTCACTGAATCATTTTAATTCCCTTGTGAGATGCTCATTATAAATTGATAAAATTGATGGACACATAGGCCAAAAACGTTATACATGAGTAGACACAATATCAAATACTCGTAATTCATCCCTCATTTTTTATTTTGTTGCAAGCACATGCTTGATGATTTCACAAGCATGCAGTGTAAATATGTGCTACAACCACACCAATAAGGGTGATTCCAATTATTAGCTTAATGATAAAATACATTGTCTTCCTATCATCTAAGTCTGGGAAAATAGATTGGTACCATATGGGCTTAGTACAATGAAAATGATGCTTTCATTATGAAATTACACTTTCATTATAGCTACTAATACTACTTTTTTTATCTCCTTATATTACTTTTTTAATCACCTTATCACTTTATATAAGTACCACTGATATAATTTCACCCATATTCTATATATGCATTCACCATCTTCTATTAAAAAAAAGAAAATCAAATTTCCCTGGAATTAATCTGCCATTCCCCTGTTTTGTTTAAAAAGAATTTTCAGAATTGATTTCTCTAAACAAACTTTGTTAACATTTTTAGGCCCCTTGACTAATTTATACTTTAAATATAGACATAATTGCCTCAATGCATTAGAAAAATAAAACTACTAACATGGTAAAATAACACCAAAAAAAATTATAACCTCAACAAGATTCGATTATTTTTCCACAAACTATGAATAGATTACATTTGTTCATAAATATGAAATATATCACATTTGTCCATATACTTGTCACCCATATAATAGACCCCAATCATTGAAAATTGGGGAAAATAGTACATTAATGGATTCTTATTTAGTCAAATAACATGCCATAAGAGCCCCAACAAAAATGATAACAAAAACGCATTTACATAATGGGGACCTATCTTGTTGTCAATCAATGACTTCTGGTGTAAGAGATGATGATCCTATGTCATCATTGATAGCTCCATACTCTGGATGAGTGGACATTCTTTGAATTTATGCATGTTAATCTATATTAAAATATTGAAATTGATAACTCTAGATTTTTTCTTCTTTGTAAAGAGGTTTGAGATCGTCATTTTGAACTTGATATGTGTGTTTCATCTTGTTGCAAATTAACTCTGAATTTTTGAATACAATGATATCATTGACACCGATATTTTTTTACCTCTTTTAGCCCTTAAACACAGGAAATATAGTATACCTCGTTATTTGTAGTTCTTCCAAGAACCTCTTTATTTCTATGGAACACATGATTTTTTGTCCTAATACGAAAAACAAATTGAACAATTTCTCATGCCAAATTAGGATTACAAGACACTTCAATGCACAAGGTCCACTTTTCTATTATTATTTATGCTTACAAGTGCTGGGAGACAAGATAACAATAAAATCATATTAGAAATTAGGCATTTAAATTTTAACATTAAACAACCTATAGTGTCAATAATAAATGAGGATACAGTTAATTTTAAGCATATGACCTAGCAAAAACCAAGCAACGATCTATATTTCATAGTTTGGTGTTCCTTTAAAAAAAAACTATTTGTATAGGCGTATAGATTTATTGTGAGAGTTAACTAAGAACCTTACCCCGCATACAAATCTTGCGGGAAATTCTAAACTTTTAAAGCTAAGAACAAGACTCCAAGAACACAACAAAAGGACTAAGAAACAAAAATTGATGGAGATGAGGAAACCAAGAAATGCATCTTGCCAAAAAACTCATGGGAACATTACAAAAGCATAGCTCCTTCAGCCATACACAAAGGATAGTTCTCAAAACATTCATAAGCAAAAAGTGAAAATGGTCTAAATTCAAATCATAAACCTTTGGAAATTTTCATTAAATGGTATTATGTGTAACTAATTTCTCAATAAAATCCCAATTAGAGAGGACTCTAGAAATTATTTATCTAAAAGTTAAATGAGTAATAAAGGTTAAGACAAAATTCATTAATAATGGTCTACAACAATAGCCATAAGAGACTGGATTATCTACAATTATTAATTTAAATTAAAAAGGTTGGTTGCACATATCAACTGAGAATGTGATGTTGAAATGAAAGATCAAGATGAAGGTGGTGAAGAATTTTTGAAAGAAATGAAGAAAATGATGAGGGAATTTTTGAAGATGAAGAAGAATCCCATGGTGAATCATACTTCTATTGTTCTATAGGAACATACTTGTGATAGCAATGATGAAATTGAAAATCACTCTAAAGCGAGTAGAAGATTTGAAAAAGGTTTTTCATATCTCAATCCTCGTAAACAAAGCTAAGGAAATATGCCCAACATAGAAGAAAACAATCATAATTTTCCAAGTGATCTATTGAACCCTGAGTATAATCTTGATGTCCAATAAGACATAGAATATGTTAATATTGTTATAAAAGAGTCTTTGTTTGTGAAAGATATAAATTTCAATGACATACATAAAGTCACTAGTGAAGAAGGTAACTTGGGCCTAGATGAAAAGGAATTTGATATTTTTCTACAACCAAGTCTAAAGCTATATATCATGATTTTTAAGGGAATCCCATCTATGCCATTTATGAGCAATTATGACCATGAATATGGAAATGTTTTCAAACATGATCATGGTAGAAATATCACACACTTGGGAGGAAAAGGATGTCAATTTGATGATGGTTTTTTTCTTGTCCTAGTAGAGGAAAATAATGAGCATCTAAATATCAATGAATAAAAATTTTCAATCTTAGGAAAAAAGGGAATGCTTGTTCACTTGACATTGTTGAAACAAAATCTAAAGAATTTATTGATAGACTTGTGTATGAAGTTGTATATAGCTCTTATTTTGGGAGGGATATCAAGAAATTTTTTTGTATGCATACATGGGAAAACAAATTTGAGTTCCAAATCATTCATATGTTTAACTTTGATACTAATAAGGATAACGAAGTTGCTCAAAACGCCTTGTCACTACAAGAAAAAAGGACATTGGTGAGGGTCGAAAAATGTCACCATAAGCTCATTGGTGACGGTCAAAAGAGCATTCGTCACCAAAAACTGAATGTCACCAAAGGTGGCATCGCCAAAAGTATAGGTGTTGTAGTGACATACAAATCCCATCACCAATAATGATTTATAATGACAGATAATGAACGTCACCATTCCATATGAACAATGGTGACGAACCATAGCCTCCGTCACCAAAACCTGAACACCACCAAAGGTGCCGTTGCCAAAAGTATAGGTGTTGTAGTGACATTCAAAGTTCGTCACCAATAATTATTTATAATGATGGATAGCGACCCTCACCATCGCATATGAGCAATGGTGATGGACCATAGCCTCAGTCACCAAAAACTGAACATCACCAAAAGTATAGATGTCATGGTGACATTCAAGTTTCGTCTTGAATATTGATTATAATGATGGATAGTGACCGTCACAATTTCATATGAACAACAATGATTTATTGTGATGGATCTTTAATGGCCATCACTATTGGTGCATATATATGGTAACATTTGTTGACCATCACCAAAAGCGGCATCGCTAGAAGTATAGGTGTTGTGGTGACATTCAAGATCCGTCATGAATAATGAGTATAATGACGGACAACGACTATCACCATTTCATATCAATAACAATGATTTATGGTTATGGACCTTTGAGGGTCATCACTATTGATGCGTATATATGATGGTGTTCGTTGACTGTCACCATTTCATATTTTTGGTGAGAGTCAAAAAATGTCACCAAAGCTCATTGATGATGGTGAAAAGATCCACCATCACCAAAAATTGATCATCGCCATTCCATATGGATGTCAAGGCACGATGGAATCGAACCACCAACCTCCTGCTTGTAAAGCAGGTGCTCTTCCATTGAGCTAGCACCCTTTAAAGAATTATACTTTTAAAAATTAGACCTTGAAACTTCATAAGTTGTAAATTCTACAACTTTCAATAAATTAAAGTCTCGGAAATATTTTACTAAACAAGCAAAGCAACATCGAAGTAGTAGATCCCTACCTAATGGTTATTTAAGTTATGAAAAGTGGGTGGAGGGAAAAACATTTTTGTATAAGAGAATCAATATGTTCAGTTGAATACTCAATTAGAAGTGATACTCTGAAGACATTTATAACCTATAAATTACCTATAACTAGCAAATGCACCAGACATTTCAAAGGAAATGTCATAAGTGGATAGCATATGGAAGAAGAGGAGGCATGGACTTGGAACCCTTGTACAGCTTGGCATCCCTTAGCACTTGGCACATATTAGCTTGTTTGACATGTCTCCATACGATCTGACACATGTTAGCATGCCAAGCATTCCCTAACACATTGGCAGTCATGACCTCACAACTAGCATTACATTTTTCCATGACTTAGGAACCATACATTCACTAGAACACCTTGGCACTCCCTAGTTGTCATTCCCTCTGTTATCCTCCATAATGTCCCAGGCTGATGAGGAGATTGATGAAGGTAATCACATACTAAGCTTTTAGTTTGGTAGCTAGCCCTACCAAATCAGAGAGGGATCTATCTATGAAATCACAGCCGAGAGATGATTGGAATGTAAAGGATTTTAGGCTAGATAGCTAGGCTTAGGTGGGTTTTTGGAAAATTTAGGGACTTGGAACTCTGTCCACCGGTGTCTGGTCCGATAGGGGCTTTGTGAAGGAGGCGGGGACTTGGAACTTTGTGTAGGATACAACACCTAACATGCATGACAAAAGCTCCCTATAATAGAGTACCTCCTACCTAGAAGAGCATCCCCTACTCAAAATATAGAACCCTTCTCCACTATGCAATTTTCTTAAAGATAAATCTCTGCATAAAATAGTACTAAGAAAAACACCTAAATTAATAAAATCGAGCACCTAATTCAAACTATAAAAGTATACTAAATATTGCTCTATATAAGTTTGGGAAACACTAGATAACCATTCTTGCATACAACAACCATAAGATGCCTCAGTTTGATGTGATTATTTCATCGTTGCTATACCTTCACAACAAAACTAGAATATATAGCATGTACCCCAAGGTTGTATGCATCTACTGAAGGTGTATATTGAAAGGATATGCTGAGATGAAGTACTATTGAAGGAGAAACACCTTCAAAAAAACAGATAAAGTCTACTGTGAATTCAACTCATTTTCACACAGACTAGGGCTGCTACTGGGTACACTTCTCCATTGAATGGAAATTGCAATGTATTGTAGTGCTATTGAAGAAAAGAAACACCTTTAGTGCAACACGGATAAAACTCTAACAGATATTATTATTGTGGCCTCGATTGTAGATGATCTAATCAATATAGGTAATAACTTCAATAATTAAAAAACCAAAAGGTGAGATTTATAAATCATTTGAAATCATAGATTTAGGTATACTTTATTATTGTTTAGGAGTGTTAGTATAGAAAATGCAAGGTATCATGTTGTGTCTTTATGTCACGGGCCAAGGATGCGAAGAAATACATAAATATTAAATAGCATGTTATAAGTCGATTGCAAGTTCTTTTGAAACGCGAATGGAATTCTCCTTGTGCGGGCTCTAATCTAGTGGATATAACTTTAAATAAGAAACTGATAGTTGTGGGGTTAAAACTGTCTCACAATTCATGAAAATTCCCAAATTTGTTGACTAGAAAGACGTAAATCAAGTTATTAGGTTTATGGAAGGGAACATCTTATTCGCAAGAAGATAACTTGATATTATTCGAGCATATTATTTCTTGTCTTCTTGTACGTGTGTGCTTTGAAAAGATAACCACATCCAAAGACTCAATAACAACTCTAATAAAGTTTATAAATGTCAAGCACTTCTGAGAAAACCCATCGCTTAATGACAATTGAGTGAGGAATATGTCCAACGATTCAATCTTGCACTCAGTCATAAAAAGGAAGTTGGGGTATCCAACATCTTGCCAACAAATCGACTCCAACCATAATGTGAAAGGTATTTTTACTATGAAACCTCTTTCCCACTTTGTAGTATTGTTGCCTCTTGGATTCCAACAAGTATCTGGCTACTTAGATCCACAAAAATCATGCGAGGTAAAATCTGCATGATACAATTGTGACGTGAAAGTTTGACACACGCTCTAGTTTCCCTCTAAAAGAGGGTATGTCAAAATATTATGACAATATTAACTATAATTTGATCATACACTATTGAGGTATTGCATGGAGTAAAAAATATACTATCAATGCACTAATGAAGAACTCAAAATAAATGAATTTCTTATTTCTACAATAGAACCACTCTTGGGATTCTTGGATAAATCACCTAACCTGCATGGAAAAAGCTTCCTAGAGTAGAGTACTTCCTACCTAGAAGTGTGTCCCTACTCAAAATATAGAACCCTTCTCTACTGTGCACTTTTCTTAAAGATAAATCTGTGTATAAAACAGAACTAAGAAAAACACCTAAATTAAGAAAAATGAGCAGCTAAGTCAAACTATAAAAGCATATTAAATATGGCTCTATCTAAGTTTGGGAAACACTAAATGAACATGCTTTCATACAACAACCACAAGATGCCTAAAATCGATGCACTTATTTCATCGCTGCTACACCCTCATAGGAAAACTATAATATACAACATGTATCCCAAGGCTACATGCATCTACTGAAGGTGCAGACCGAAAGGATCTACTGAGATGAAGTATTGTTGAAGCCAAAACACCTTCAAAACAACATATAGAGTCTAATGTGCATTCAACCCATCTACACACAGGCCAAGGTTGCTACTCGGTACACTTCTCCCCTAAATGGAAACTGCAGTGTATTATTGATCTACTGAAGGAGAAACACCTTCAGAGCAACAAGGATAAAAATATAACATATATTGTCATTGTGGTATTGGTTGTAGAAGATCTCATCAATACAGGTAACGACTTCGATAATTGTAAAACCAAAATGTGAGCTACATAAATAATTTGAAATGATAGATTTGGGCATATTTTATTATTTTTTAGGAGTGTTAGTATAGAAAATGCAAGGTAGCATGTTGCATCTTTATGTCATAGACCAAGGATGCGAATAAATATAGAAAAAGATTAAATAGCATGGTACAAATCGATTGCAGGTTATTTCGAAACAAGAATGGAGTTATCCTTGTGCATATTATAATCTAGTGGGTATAGATTTAAATAAGAAATTTATAGTTATGGGGTTGGAGTTGTCTCATGATTCATGGAAAGTCCCAAAGTTGTTCACTAGAAAGAAGTAGAGCAAGTCATCATGTTCATGAAAGGGAACACCCTATTTGTAGGGAGATACCTTCAAATTAGTCATGCATATTATTTATCCTCTTCTTGTATGTGTGTGCTTTGAGAAGATAACCACCTCCAAGGACTCAAGAAAAACTTTGGTAAAGTTTGTAGGTGTCAAGCACTTAATGAAAATTGAGCGAGGAATATGTCGAAGGATTCAATCTTGCACTCAGTCATAAAAAGGAAGTTGGGGTACCTAGCATTTTCCCAACAAATTGACTCCAACCATAATGTGAAAGCTAGGTTAACTATGAAACCTCTTTCCCACTTTGTAGTATTGTTTCCTCTTGAATTCCAGCAGGTGTCTTATTGCTTAGATCCACAAAAATTGTCACGGATAAACTCTGCATGATACAATTGTGACGTGCAAGCTTGAAACACACTCTAGTTTCCCTATAAAAGAGGGTAAGTCAAAGTATTATGAAAAGTTTAACTGTAATTTGATCAGACACTGTTGAGGTATTATATGGAATAAATAATATATTGTCAATGCACTAATTAAGAACTCAAAATAAATGAATTTCTTGTTGCTATAATAGCGCCACTCTTGGGATTCTCCAAGGAGCCACTAACTTATACACATTTGGAATCTTTACTTGGTCTGCAGAAAGATTAATAAATGGTAGTGATCACTCTTTGCCCTCCCATGGAAGGTCTATATAGAATCAACAATAAATTGATTTAAAAGTGAGGTATATGCCTGACAAATAGGAGTCTGGCTCTTCAACTCTAATTTAGTGGCAAGGAAATATTCAACTGTAAATTCTTGATCTTCTACAGTGTAAATTTCTAGATAAATGGCTAGCCTAAATCTATCCATTGTCCACTTATCCCAAAAAACCATGTATGTCTAGACTCTGGTTGTGTGTGAGAGAGGGGAGATCACATAAATAATCGATTATCAACAGAAAAAGTTAAAGCAGAACATTCTATGGAGAAGTTTTTTTAAATTTTATTACATACCTTAGAAATTTTGAAAGGACATAACTGAAGCTTCCCTCTCCTTCCATAGTTCGCTAAATATGCCCCTTTTCCAATGTAGATGTGGCCTGCAGAATCACAATCAGCAAATAGAATATGGAAAGTAAGTTTAATGAGTTAAAGTAGATTTGTTATACCTCAAGCAAATGGACTCTGAGAAATTGGATTCATTCTCTACAAAAGATCTAATCACATTTTTATCTAAAACAAAGGTAAATTGGATTCACACTCTGAAATAGATGATATAATGAGATCTAATGACATTTTCAACTCAAACAAAGGTAAGTTGAGTAAGCTTAAGCTCCAAAATGATGGCATCCAACTTCTATGTGGAAGTTATTGTATATATCTAGCTAAAGGCTATAGCATAAAGATATTTGTTATGTGTGAAGATAAAAAATGAAAGGAATGTGAAATTTTGACCATCAACTATAAGTTCCTTTCAAGGACTATATCAAACCATAACACTGTTATCAAGATAATCAACTCACCCATGCTAGTACACTTCTAATAGTCTCATGATAAAATCAGGATCAATAAACTTCAAACAACATAAATTAACCAACAATATGTCTGAGGTTGGTTACCTAAGGATTATATCATACTAAATTACCTTTTGCATCTAACATTGAAAATGTATGTGAAAGAAATGAAGACAAATTAATGATTATGATGGATGCATGTGATGAAATAAAATAAAAAAATACCTTTCTTCTGGCTACTGATGAGCCTTCTAGGGGATTCATGGATGAAGTTGATCCTAGTCTTATTTTTGAAATCAAAGAGACACTTTCTAGCTACTCTGATTTGACGAACAACAATCCTAATGCTTATGAAAATGAATATGGAAAGCAATAAGCATTGATGAACCTGGTCTTGAAGAAGGTGTCTCAAACTCTAATATGGATAGTATTTTAAATTTCTACAGCTAGCAGAGGGTTTTCCCAGTTGGGTTCCCTAGAAAAATTTGTTTTTTTTTTTCTATAGTGTGATTGTGTTTTATTTCTATTCTATTCCATTGCAAATTGGTAGAGATATTTTTTGTCTTGGTGCAACAATTAATTTCATATTTATTCATTCAAGGAGTAGCAAAATTTCAGGGAAATTCTACGTAAGGGACAATTAATCTATATTTTCACTTATATCTTTTACAAGTAAAATTCAAAACTAAATTTTCATCCAAAGTGTTTAGGTTACTTGAAAGTGGTATCACAACATACCTCAACATTGCAAGGCATAAATCATACTATTCAATAAGGTTGAGACTTGAGATACAAAAATATTCCCAAGTTATGCAAACAAGAAAACTACTAATTTTCAGTTCTAAATCTATCCAACCGAAACAAAATTATGCCATTTTCAACACCCTCTAGTCAAAGCTATTCCTGGCCTCATTCAACTTAATTAAGAATATATCAATATTGTTGAGATTTCTTCATCAATTCATGCTTCTAAGTTATATATTTATGCAACCTAATATATCGTTTATGTTAAGTGATTATTCATTCAAAATTATTTAGTCCGTCCAGCACATCTACCTAATTTTCTAATCAGTTTCTGGGCAGACGCTATCAAACATTTTCAGTAGAAAATAGAAGATTGTTTTAGTACCTAGTGTTATAAAACTCTAATCTGGAAAAAGTATTTTGGGTTGTTTCCCTAAAAATATTTACAAAATTTTCAGTCCCAAATCCATTTCAAGGAGAATTTTAGTCAAGGAGAAACTTAGTATTATTTTTGGAAATTTTGAATGCAACTAAAATAAATTCCTCTCGTTTGCTCAAAAGATTCTAGCACCAAATATGAGTGAATTCACAGAACTTAATATTTGGAAATAATTAAATTTCACTTTGCTTTTCTAGGACCAGATATGAGAGAATTCACAAAACCTGATATTTTGATTTTGGAAACACTTAAATTTCACCTCATTTATTATGATTGGAAGTTCCCTAAGATGCAAAATGTAGCATTAAGGATCTAATTTTCTTGTTTAAGGACAATGTTCATTTTATAAATAGTGATACAAGAATCGTTGTATGCATGCCTGACATAATTCTTTGGTCACAAGTAATGAAATTGAACTCCATTAATACAGAATGTAAGAGAGCATCTACTTTTCAACATATACTCTGACAAAAATAAACATCTATATGGTCATATAAATTTGTCACCACACCAAAAAAGGAATTAAAAACCAAAATAAAAATAAGAACATGCGTGGATTGTTATGGTTACTCTACAAAAATGTTAAATAGGATTAGTATGTTAATATGGAAAATAGTGTAGTTGATTATGATTTATTGAGCCCAAGGGGTTAGCCCAATTGAATGTCATTATTGTTACTAGGTATTTGGCTAGTTATGTGCTAGTAGGTGCCCTGTTAAAAATCCATTTGGTGAGGTGCACTAGTCAATGCCAATGGGTTTAGCAGGGATGCCATTCATGAATGTGGGGAAACATCCATTGGGATTCCCCAGAGAGTTTTTCTTGGAAAGAATAAAAATAGGATTTCCTAAAGAGAAATTTTGAGATGCATATAGTATACACCTAGTAAAATCAACTCTATAGAGACACACCATAAAAGAAGGAAAAAAAAATGATTTTACGCATGTTCCCTTGTGAGTGTGCACTTCATGTGAGATTTGACCATGGAGATCACCTTCTCGTTTGCACCTTCACTTTGTGGACTCCATTTTCATGAGGTTTACTAAATGAACTGCCATTGTTTAGCTGATGATGAAAAATGTTACTTCTTTCAAATAATATTATACCAAATATCTCATTAGAAACACCAGGTGTTGCCAGCCTATTATTTACAACATCCCTACATGAGATCTCCTCTGTTATCCTCTCAGGATTTTCCAAATAGTTAGTAGTTGTAGGAATGTGTCTATCTTGACTATATCTAATTCTTGATCATACATGAGTAGTTAAAATGATTCCGCTCACAACAATTGACCTTGCATTGCCCATCAATTCTTATAAATCATTTTTTATGACCAGAAGATGATCCCTGCCAATGTCTTCCATCTTTATGAGAATTAGCGGGACCTATATTATCTTCTCTTGATGCTAGAGTATGGTCCATCATTGCCCACGCCTGATCAACATCAAATTTAACTGTATAATTTTCCATCTCTAAAACAAGGACTAAATTACTTCTCCAAGCTGATTCATGAAAGAGAAGCGACTTGTTGTTGGGTGTGGGTTGTGCTATTGCATCAGTCCCATCTCTGGCCCCAAATATCTCAAGGGAAAAGCTAGGTGAAAACTGCTAAAAGCCTCTTCTTGGTGCAGACCAATTGTCATGTAAAGCCTGTACACGCGCCTGAAGTATGTGCTGACCTGAGAGATTTTTTGTTCATACAATAAATGCTTGGGATGTAGACCCAGATACTTCAGTTTGCCTAAGTGAAGCCCTTATTGCATCTGGCAATCTAGGAGATGGATTTGGAGTGCTTCATCACAAAATCATTCTATGATTTGTTCTTACATGAGTTGGACTTTGTCTCTATGAGAGGAGCAGAAGAAGAAGGTGGTGATACATTTAGCTCTAAGTTTATTCTTTCTAAAACCATCCCAACTGGAGCATCTTCCACAAATCCTCTGATTCCTAAGCTTCATCCCCATTGTCAAAATCAAGCACAAAATCCTCAACATCTTCATCATGTGTGTTGGACTATGTAGGCATAGATGTTAGATACCCTTCGCAACACCAATCTCCTTCAGGGATATCCCTTCGAAGGCCAACACAATATGTATGATATCTTGAATCATAGCGATCACGCAATAATAAAAGATCACCATTAACAGCCTCATTACAATCTAAGAAAACTATATTTACATAGGGATCAAGGAATCTCGTCACTTCTTCTTCTGAAGGTTGCTATACATGCCAAACAGAACCAAATCATAATAGAAAATCATCCTTCAAATGAAGATACAACTTCTTAAACTTCAACCCTACGTATGCAAATAAATAATCATGCTTCGTAGGAAATATAGTAAGATAAAGGCAAGGAAATATCTTTAAAAAATCGAACAAGGTGTTGCAGTTGGAAACTGATATCACCAAATTGTAAATCACCAACAAACATAAGGATTGATAGAATAAAAGGATGAAATAAAATGAACTAGACCCAGGGGAACAAAAATGTATATGTCTTTAAACATGAACCTATAAATTCAAAGAACCCTGATATATAAAGATTACTGTGGCAAATAGAACATAAACTACTCCAAATAGTTTTTGGGAAAATAACTAAATTCTAGCATTCAAACAAGGGCATAAACATGTTGTCAAATGGAAAAGTTGAAACCATTTAAAAACATTAGAGACATGTTGCAAATCCAATTCCTATCATTGAAATCAAGAAAACTACCATTGGAATCTCAGGCTTGGATCCACTTCTCTATTGAATCTATTCATCTACTTGTCTACTCAATTTGCTATAACTGCACCAAATGGTGCGACATGATAAATAATTTGTAACTTCAGCATATATTTTCAAAGAAAGGCTATCTGCTGGACATTAGAATGAGTGATGTAGGAGCATCCCCAGTCCATTAGTGTTCTTGCATCACCAAAAATGTGTTTAAATTCCAACATCTCGTTCATGTTTAATCATCAATTTGTGCATGTGAGACTTACATGAGACCATAGGAGATCACTCTTAGTTTCACTGACTCCCACTTTAAACATGACATTTCTAAAAATAGCTGGCAGGAAATGCAAGATACAGTGTACTTAGTTTATTCACCCATTACAATGGAACCGTAATAAAAACAAGAGGAGTTGAGATGATGGATTTTTCCTACTGGAGAAATAAGACAAAAACAAAGAGATACAAAGTTAACAGAAATACATTAGGGTGTGATGGCATGGCATCACAGGTCTTGCTGTTTCCAGAAACATTTTGTTGAATGATGAAACATAAATCAACTCTAGCAATAATTAAGACATTCATTGCAAAGGAGGAGATCACTGAGAAAGAAATTTTAACATAGACCAGAAATCACTAGGCTAAAGTGGAAGAATTCATTGAGGAAAGGAAATTAAGAGAAGAAACAGACTCTCTCGAGAAGAAGGAAACAACTTCCACAAATGAAATTGAGCACAATAATTGGAAAAGAAGATCCTTGTAGCAGTTGATCCAGATTTAAATAGGAACACAAAAAAATACAGAGATAACCATAAACAAAGAGATGCAACAGAAATAATACTTCATTTCAATAATGTAAAATACTGAAATATGCTTACAAACAACAATGGAAATAAACAAGCTAGGGTGATGGTAGCTTATCTCTGAGAAGAGATGTGGCAGCTACATGCCTCTGAACTATGTTACAATGAGGCTCAAAGGCCTATTTATTGTTGAGAAATAATGGAAAACCCTAAATATCCAAAAACCTAACCCTAGAAGATGAAACACCAAACTGTAGGCCCTGTTTGGGTAAATTGGTACATCAACTTCCCGGGGTCATAACTTTGGCATATGATCTCCGTTTGACGTGCACAATATCTCGTTAGA
>APFE030157079.1:0-11003 GCA_000404065.3 Pinus taeda
TCCTCATATCCTGATTCAACAATCTCCCACAAATCTTTTCCAATAAAAAACGTTAGCATCTTAATGCACCAATAATCATAATCGTTCCCATCAAATTCTAGAACTAGCATCTGGTTAGAATTCGACATGAATAACTTTGACGAAATTCCAACAATACAACTTTAACCCAAAACAATTTTATCTGCTCTGATACCACTTGTTGAATATGAAATGAATTATTTCAAGCAAATTGAGAAGCCAACAGTACTATGAAGAACAATACATATAAAAAATATAGATAAAACAATTAAAAAACACAGTGTGAGCTAAAAAATGCTGCAAATCTCATATATTCATTCAACTATTAACTACATTCTTATATAATAAAACTGTTACTAAAATCAACTCTAAAACGAATCTACTGACATTACAGCTAATTTACAGCACTTTCCAACAGTGACCATCCTAACAATTTGCTGCACCATCCTAACAATTTGCTGCTTTAATTTTGCAGTGAACACAAAATGTGCTGGCTACTTTGTCAGCATTCTACATAACTAATTAAGCATTATTTCCAACAGCCACACCTAGCTCAGGAATTTCCCTATGGTAGTAGCTGGCATTAACTCAAGAAAATACAGTTTGAGGGATAGTCCCCTCTAGTTTCCTCTCTACCTCTCTTCTTTCATTTTTCCCTTTTCTTTCACAATCTGAGATATTTATTTCTAGGGGATGAGGTAACCTTCCTTTAACTCCTTGAGAGGGGAAATCTTCATTTTTAGCATTTCTACCCTCCATAACTTCCTGGGTTGACCATAACTAATGTTATTAATTTAATTAAAATAATATAAATATTGATTTCTAACATTACAACAGAAATTCTTCTAGCCCACAACCTTCAAAGTTACTGCAGTAAAAGTAAAGTAAATATTTACTCTTTACTGAGGGGTGTTACAGGGGAGGACCCGCTTAGTGTTGTACTTGGTAACTGGAATTGAATTCCAATCCTCGAGTTTTTCATTAGATTGCACGGGGACAATGACACATGTCAAAAATAACACACTTCCAGCTACAAAAGTTTTCCCACAAAAAAATTCTGATTATCAACGTTAACGTCTATCTCTATAAACGGAGAGCGAGAGGTGGACCAAACAACCAGGTAAGTAAGCTATAAGAACCTACAATTGGGATAAAGGTTGCCCGTAAATTATGTGATAAATATTTAATTTGGATTTGTCTATGAAGGAAATTACCCTTAAGAAAAAATATTTAATGGATTGGCATATAATAGCTTGGTTTTGCAAGGAGATACTATGGGCTAAAAGGTTTAGCCCCGAAGGGCAACAAGATCGTCCCATTGGCCAAACGGTGTTTGAGTCAATTATATTTGCGAGGGTGAAAAAAGTAATTGGGTGGGCACGATTACA
Organism: Pinus taeda; assembly: GCA_000404065.3. Taxonomy (NCBI): domain Eukaryota; kingdom Viridiplantae; phylum Streptophyta; class Pinopsida; order Pinales; family Pinaceae; genus Pinus; species Pinus taeda. The sequence goes on from APFE030157079.1 coordinate 1,407, forward strand.
TAACCATTAGACAAAACTCTATTTCTAGTCTACTCTCATTAGTTTTATGCATCAATTCACATGTATAAATATGGGGTCAAGTGGCATTACTTATCTATTGAACTTGAAAATGTGTGTTGCCTTCAATCTATGAAATTAGTAAAAGCAGTTATAGTGTGTTTATTTGGGCAGAGGAACAAAGTAAAATAGCAGAATGAAGCAGATATGTGAGACTTTGTAATTGTAAGAGAGTGTTAGAGGATGTTTGTGAAGTTTCACATATAATTTAGATCACAAAATAAATTTATGAAAATTGATATTTGTATAAAACAAAGCTGTATAAGTAAATGTGATATTATGTGATATTTCAATTTTGATGGTGTTGTGGAAAGTATACTTGGGGTGGTGACATTAAAGACTTGTTACTAACAATGATTTATAATGATAGGGAGTGACTTTCACCATTTTATGAGCAACTTTGATGAACCTTAGTGTTTGTCACTAAAAATTAAACAGCACCAAAGACTACATTGTGGTTACATTCAAGTTCAGTTATGAATAATGATTATAATAATGGACACTTAATGTCACCCTTTCATATGAACAACAACTATTTATTGTGATGGACCCTTCATGCTCATCATTAATCATTATTATTGATGCATATATATGGGGATGGTTAGTTGACCATCATCATTGTGTTGGACTACATTGTGGTTACATTCAAGTTCAGTTATGAATAATGATTATAATAATGGACACTTAATGTCACCATTTCATATGAGCAACAACTATTTATTGTGATGGACCCTTCATGCTCATCATTAATCATTATTATTGATGCATATATATGGGGATGGTTAGTTGACCATCATCATTATGTTGGTGAGGGTCGAAAAATCTTACCATAAGCTCATTGGTGATAGTCACAAGAGTCTTTGTCATCAAAAAATGAATGTCACCAAAAACAGCATGGCTAAAAGGATAAGTGTTGTGTTGATATTCAAGGTCCATCACTAATAGTGATAATTATAATGGCATATAGTGACTTTTACCACTTCATATGAACAACAAAATATTATGGTGATGGACCTTTCATGACTATCACTATTGATGCATATGGGTGGTAGTGTTACTTGACCATCAAAATTTCATATTTTGATGGGGGTAAAAAATATCACTATAAGCTTATTGGTGATGGTAAAAAAATTCTGTATCACAAAAAATTGATTTTCATCCTTCCATATGAATACATATGAATATAAAGCATGAAGAAATGAAACTACTAATCTCTTACTTGTAGAAATGTGCTTTTCCACTGAATTAACACCTTTAAAAAAAATTAAACTTTATAAATTGTAAATTCTACCAATTTCAATTAATTATAAAAAAATATAAAAGAAAGTAATTTAAATATTTAAGTATAAGGTCTAGAAATGATACTTTTCCATTAAATTAACCCATTTAAAAAAATTAAATTTAAAATCTTTATAAATTATAAATTCTACCGATTTCAATTAATTATAAAAAATTATAAAATGAAGTACTGTAAACGCTTAAGTATAGTAAAACATATGTTGTTCCAAAGTGCAAAAAATGCTTAGATATAAGCCATGGTTGTATGTGGAGTTTGTTTACAAGCATTGGGGTGTTGATGATTGTGAATGGGTCACAATAGCATATTAAAGTTTATATATATATATAAAATGCTTTCTGATGTAGTTTTTGTCTTCTGAATGCAACTTGTTTACTTTTCAGCTACTTTGCTGGTTATATAGCGGAAACAGTGTTGGCTTTTGTTTATTTAAATGTAATAACAAAAAAAAGTTCCTCCGTGCAAAAAACAACTTTCAAAACCAAAAGAGAATACCAGTGAATGCATGAATTGCACAGATAAAAATTATCGTCTACCTTGGGAACTAGGTTGTTTCTAAACCATAACAGAATACCCGTAGTAGCCTAATTGTATTAAAAATACAATAAATAAAACATAAGATATGCGATTACATCATGACTTCTCAATATACTTTGGTGGAGACAGCGTGATTATTCGTGGATAACAACTATATCAATAATGCAATAAACTAAACATGAACTTCATATATTGCGGTTTAGGAGCACACTAATTTTCTGCGACCAATAAGCTGTAGGAATAGATCTAAACATTTAGGACTTGATTGCTTCAATAACTTTAGTTAAAGTGCCGTTCCTCCCCACGATTTCAGAGATAGAAAAACCGGCTGCTTGGAGTAGATCATTCCATTGTTTTCGGGTCCTTTCACCACCTCCCGGTAAAGAATTCAACATAACAGCATCTAAAACATTGGCAGATCCTATCATGTCAGAACCTTCTGTTAAATCCAAGATAGCCTCAGATAATATTAACTTTCCTTTGTCCGGAAGAGCCTGGTGGCAGTTCTTCAGTAGCTTGATGCAGTCTTCGTCGTTCCAACTATGTAGAAAATTCTTTCATGGGCAAATCCAAAATAAACTCTTATAAGTAAATCAAGTACTAATATCTTGCGTATAGATATTACCAAATAATTAACCTCCAAATAAATTCCATTACAACAGCCAAACAGTTTTACTCACCTTCATAAAAATCGCATCTGCAGAGGGTGCGCTCTCAAACAGGTTTCCGCTTATGTGCTGTACGCCTGCGTGAATTAGAATAGGATTAACGAATAGATAAGGAACACGGTGTCATAATAAAAATAAGGCGGAGGAGTTTGATTTAGATAGAAATGTTTATATGCAAGTGGGAAAAAGTATATCTATAAGCTGCAGTCTAATTGGATTGCTTTTTGTTTAGAAAATTATGGAAATTTTGGTAATTCAGTAAGAATTTAGTAAATGTTTATAAAATTTGAGTAGAGATTTTTGTAAATGTAATTATAGTTGTTAAATTTTAAAATTTTGTTTAGTTAAGATTTTTGAGTAGAAATTTTGGTAAATTTAAATTATAGTGGTTAAATTTTAAAATTTTGTTTGGTTATAGATTTTTGAGGATGTTAAATCTATTTTCATTATCAAAAATATGATTAAATACTAATACAAAATTTCTTGAAATATTTGAGCTATTATTAATGTTTTACCCAACTACTATTTATAATTTAAATTTAAATTTAAATGACAATTTCTATAAATGAGGCAGTGAAATTGGACATAAACAATGTTATGGATCACAGAAGTCTAAATTCCTTAATAACTATATAAAGATTAGGAAAAGCCAAATAGAAAAATAGAGATACCGGGGATAGTTGGTGCAGTTGCGATCACTTGAGGAAGATCAAAGTTGATAGCGCGAATATGAGGATGCGCTTTAGTTATGAGACTCAACGCTTCCCCGCGCCCGCCGCCCACGTCCACCAGCGTGTTGATGTCTTTGAAGCCGTCATAAACAGCTAAGACATATGTGATAGTGGCCTTTGTTACAGAGACCATGCCTGCGTTGAAGATGGCATTGAACTCCGGCTCGCCGGCTGCGAAATTCCAGAAGTCTTTGCCGTTGCCACTAGAATTCTTGAAATTATCGCCGCCATGAAGCACACGTTCGTGAATATGGTCCCAGGCGGTAACGTAAAGTGGGTGTGTCTGCAAAAGAACGAAGGGAACTAGGCTTCGCGAACTAATATCCTCCGAGGTGAAGTAGGTTTTGGTGAGATTGGTAAGGCCGTATTTTATGTTCATGGGGGCATTAACTCCCTCCGGTGGCACGATTGCCTGCAAGATTCCCATAGTGGAAAGGTAAGTAAGAATGCGGGAAAGGGCGCCCATGTCGGGGTCTTCAGAGGGGAGTTGGGCGGCGATCTGGTGCACGGAGAGAGAAACATCGGGGCCGGCTTTCGAGATGATGTCAGGGATTTTAAGACGAATTGCACATTTTAGGAGAAAGGGGGTCTCTAAGGAAAATGCCAGACCTAGGGCCGAAGCCCGAAGCGCCTCTTCGTCTTTCACAGACTGCATATTCATATCCGGAGCCTGAACAAGAAAACCTTCGTTGTTCACAGCTTGGATGTTCATACAACTCCTTCAACTCACCACAGATCACTTGGATAGCAAAGGAAGAGGGATGCCAAATATATAATATTTGGTGGTAACTTCGTGTCACATGCTACGTCACAGTTTCAATTGTACTGATTCAAATTCCGTGAGCTTGATTTAACAGCAGGGCCCAAACTACTGATCGTCATATATTTTTCTTCGAGTTTCGATTTATGGCCCACACAAATTAAGATTGTCACCTTAAAATTGACGATTTACCATTTATACAACCTTAATTGAAGTTGTGTTCATTTCTATATAATATTTTCACCTTTCTATATATGCTGTAGCTACTTTATCGACGACGAACTAAACACTCTACGCACTAGGTATTTATTCGTGCCGAAAACCTCGACTTGATTTGAGGATCTGCGCTTGAATCAATTCATACCAAACTTTCTTTGATTTAAAGACCCTACCCACTAAATATTTAATCCTGCCGAAAATTATGACTTGAGTGCGTTGGTATTGACTGGTTGGTCGGTATCGAAAGTGGCTAGTCTCGAAAACCACTTCAGTTAGGTGCCGTATGAATTCAAACCAATCGTGTGCTTAGTTTGTGGGTATTGGCTTGAATTTGGATGGCATGGTTTTTAATAACTTGCCCATAGTATGAGCACACTTATATTTTTGTCAACGTGAGACACAAGTAAAAATTGATTATTTAATCATTTGATTCATACACATAGCAATCACATTAATAATTATCCAATGTATTTTGTTAAAAATAATTTATTTTTCATTAATAAATGAAAAAACAATAACCATATATACAATTATGTTTATATATATATTATATATATATATATATAGTAAATATATAAATAATCATACAATACAATAATATGATATATAATTTAATAAACAATCATAATAATAAATAGTAGTATAATAATATAATATCACGTATATAATATTTAATAGCAGTAATAAATAATAACAATATATTATATATTATAAAATTGAATAATATATATATATTATTATTAAATAATAATAAATTAATATAAAAATTTATTATTAATTAAAAATTAAAATATATATTTCAGCGTATGTTATTTCAATAATAATTATGATATTATTAATAAATGTTAGTTCTTTTTTATATTATTTCTTGAGTATATTAAATAACTAATTATATATTAAATAAAAAATATTATATAACCAAAAGGATTAAAGTTTAAGGAATAATAAATTCAATAAATAAATATTATAAACACAAGAGATTAATATAACAAACTTTTAGGATTAGTATTATAAACAGAAAGGATTAATAAACCCAACCCATCAATATTATAAACCCAAGGGATAAAAAACACAATGTATTATTAATATTATAAACCCGACATGTTATTAATATTGTAAACCTAATGGATTACTATTAAGCGACTACTTGCTTGTGAAAAGACTAATCTTTTCTCCTATTTCTAGCTTGAGAAGCCAAGGTGAAAAGTCTTTTGCTAGAGCTATGAGGGTGCATATATAGCAAATGAAGTGACTTCCACCTCCCTTGTGGCTCTTGACCTTCTCGGATGGCTTTTGAGCTCCCATATGTTTTTCCTAATTCCTAAGAGACCTTTGAGCTTCTACATGAGTCTTCACATTCTATGTATGACCCTTACGCTTCCACACATTTTACATTTTCAAATTTTTCCAAAATACAATTTTACATGTGGCAAAATACAATGACAAATATGAGTTTCATGGTGACAATTTGAGAATCTATGACTTGGTAATAGTGACATGGAACATCGTTGTAGAGTGTTAATGATAATATTTTCTCCTAGTTGTGATCATCACATCTTCATGATAGGTCTTGCATGTACTTCACCTTCATCCTCCAAGAGTCTAGTTATGATATAGAGTTTTCCATATATCTTGACGTTCATTCTTCTATTGTGATGTAGTGTCCCTTTATCTCTGTGCTCGATAATTTCCCCGTATCTTCAACTTCATGAGTTTGTTCTTGTAGCGTCTCTTTGACATCCTCCTTGAGCATCATGTTGTCATGTGAACAAAATAACACCTGCAAATGGAATTCACCCATGACAAGATGACATCATTCCAAAATCTCCTAGTCTATCATATTTCTCGTGCAACATAGTAACTGAGATGTGACAATGTGTAGGACTCAAGAGGAGGCCTATGGATTTCTCTGTGCATAGGAGAAGGAGGTAGGGAGTGAGGGTCTAGGATATGTCACTATGTAGGGCGAAGTGGGTGAAAGATAGGGAGGCATGACTCCACAATTAGGGAAGTTAAGGAGGAAGAGAAGACATGCTTGCTCACTATGACTACATAGTGCGTAGTTCTAGAAGGAGAGGGTCAATGCATTACATAGTTGAGCATTACAGAGGCTAAGACATGACTTGGAGACTAATTGAAAGTTTGTAGTATGTAGTGGGGGAAAGGCTAGGCAAGGAGTGTGCAGTGGGAAAGTGAAGTTGACAGTGACTGAGCACTGAGATTGCGCAATACACACAAAAATGACCAACCACATGATGATGAAACACTCAACACCCAAAATCAACATGTATCCATTGAAACGATGATAAAACAGCACTTACCTCCAAATGCGACACTTAGGATACACCTTTTGAGATAATTGTCGAATGTAATAAGAAAGTGTGGAATACCTTGAAAATGAGTCTAATGCATATCCCTATGATAGGTAGAATCCATTAATATAAAAGAAGGCAATAAATCTACCTCTTAAAGGTGTGCCATAACTACCTTTCAGAAGGAATGACACTTCCCTTAATAAAAGAAAACACTTGAAATTCCTTCAAAAATGGACTCATAAAATTAAGAAGCAATAATTGGATAATTCTAACAACTAGAAATGACAAATGACATGATCAAAGGGAAGCTCCAAAGTTTGAATATAAGAAAAAAAATTGAGGGCATTCTAGCAGCAACAACAAAGAGTTGAGTAGGAGCCAACATAAATATGTGACCCAATTAAACCTTGTATATGAATAGAGGGAAATGGAAGATATGAAAAATAAACGAAACAACTAGGGGGATCGATTGGCCCATGAGAATAAAAATGAACCATTGTGTGGAAAAAATGAGAAAGACATGTAAGAAAAGAGAAATTGCATTTTCCATGATAAAAAAATTATTTAAGGTTATTGAATAGTTTCGGGTAACCTTGAAAATATTTGGGAAATGTATGCTTGGCATGACCAAGACACCTCCATATGCATTCTTTATATCATAATGTGGAGAAGCAATGAAAGTTGTCCTTCAAACCTATAGTTATGTGGTAGAGAACCATCATAGTAGCAAGATAAGATATCTATGTTTAAAAATATTATTGTTGTGTAATGGCACATGAACAACATGAATGAAGAATATGTTGAGTTTAAACACATTGTTGAATATGGTAGCAAGAATAATACCCACTAAATGTACTAATGGTGGAAATAATGTAAAAGGGAGGAATTTAGATAAAATAATTACTTTGGCAACATTGGAAAATATTGTTTCAATTATATACATTCTTTACATATATGCAGGAAACTCTCTAAAATATGATCTCATCAACACATGTGATTATGTGTGTGTATATATAATCATGAACATGGTAATGCTTAAATGAAGATGTACAAATTCCATTGAAATTTACAAGTTCTCGTGAGGGATCATTTTCATGGAAGAATAACTAATCATGTTTATGAATTTAATGCATGTATGGAGATTCTTGGTTGTGCAACGAATTAACTGGGAAAGATGAAACCTTGATAATTCATGATTTTGTCATCACGAGATTAAGATACTTTTGTTTATGTCATGTTTATGAATAGGAAAGGTTGAAGGTTATGTTAATAGGTATATTAATTGCAAACTATATCTATGGTTAAATAATGAGACACATATCCTATCATTTACTATCCACATATATAAACCACCCAAATTGTGGGTTTCCTGAGCCTGGGGGAAGTGATTGGAAGTCCTCATGTTGTGTAATATGTATATGTGTATATATTTATATGTTGTGTAATGTGTATATCTTCATATGTGTGTGTGTGTGTGTGTTTGTGTGTGTGATGTGAGATCAATCGTCGTACTTACTACAAATAGTGATTTGGACAAGCAAGATTGGGATTGTCTGGGCCTATGATGATATTCAGATAATCATGTATGGGACTATGTGAGTGAGCCAATAATAATATTATTGTCGATAAAAAACTATTGAGATTCATAGTGCCCATACTCACGGTGAAGCGAATGGGATTATTTAGAGCATATCCACCACTAGATGTTACTAATTTTGGAAACCATATTAATGTGTGTGAGTTGAAGGCTACATGGAGATGTGTGAGCACTACTAAGTGCTAACTAGGCTTGGAAAATCACTTAGTATCTATGGAATAAAAAAGAAAGAGAAATCCAGAGATAAGTATTAGTTGTTCCATTTGATTTAATGAATTTCTAAATCATTGTCATGACTTAGTTTAATTTGAAGTAATGATTTATGATGATTTGGGTTATGGACCAATTATGTTTGGATGTAATTGGAACTAAAATAGAATTGATGGGTTCATCTCAAAAAAAATATTCTGAGGTATTAATTAAATTTATTGCAAATTCTTTATGATGAGTCTCATGATGATTTTCATGTTGTGATGTATGAAGGACAATGGAATTCCCAGTTTGGGTTAAGGAAACTAGATAAAATGTAAAATAACAACATGTTTAAGCATAGCGGGTAGTAGTAAATAGGAGCATTGTGGTCTCACATGATCCCAATATTAACTCTTGATTGTCGTGAACCATGCCATGAAGGATATGACTTGTGTTGAGGCAGCTAAATGCCTAACTTATGAAACTCTTCCAATGTGAGGAAGTCTTGCCAAGGGAAGGGGGTTCCAAAACATGGAAGCTGAGTGATTGCACAAAAGAGAAACTAGATCACTTGTGGGAAAAGGAATTAGAGAAGGGGATGTTGGGAGTTGAATTTGTTTTCAAGTATAGTCATGATGATGGCAGATTGGGATCAAGGTTACATTGAATGTGTCTGAGGAAGCAAGTAACAAAAATTTTGTGTGTGTGTGTTTGTGATGTGAGATCAATAGTCATACTTACTACTACTAATAAAAATTATATTAGTTATGATGATGGGGATGATGACAATTATAATGACGATGATAATGGTAGTAATGATGATGACCATAAATCATCTCTAAAAAATAAAGTTTTTATTTTTCTTGCATATATCATGTGTCCTAACAACCCTTTTCGAGCACTCGTAACATTTTTTAGGTTGATGATATTTCTTATGATGCCTATAATTATGAACAATTGATGATAATATCCATAATCATGATGATGATGATGATGATGAAGACATGAATGGTGATTATGATGATAATGAAATGATGACAATAATGATGACATTTATGGTGGTGATGATGGCGATAATGAAGATGATGACCCTCCCTCTACAGTAGGGAGGTACTCATAATGAGACAAAAAAATACTCTCAAGTTGAAATATTCATATAAGAAGGAATTTGGATTGATAAGCATCAATGATGATTTACATCATCATAGCAACATTGTCAAAATA